>VDFB02156850.1:0-23850 GCA_007258455.2 Sequoia sempervirens
TTAGACATAGTCATCATTTTAGACATTCCTTATTTTCCCAAAAAGACCAAAAACATAGTTTCATTAGCATTCATACCTTATATAAAAAAAAATCTAGAAAAATAGCTTGAGTTGTATACCTTAGACTTAAGTCACCCTATTTTCATTGTCATACCTTAGACCTCATATCACATACCTTAGTCATACTCCACCTTTTGTCATAACCTCACCACCATGTCTTCCATTCACCTTGATATGCTTGCTAGTCAAGTGGATTACCAATTAATCTGCAATGGTCAAGCCCAACAAGCCATAGAATTCAAGTGACAATGGATTCATTCTCTATACCAACAACTCATAAACCCCAATCCTTCATCCATCTACCCTCACTATCAAGAGTCCCTTAGCACAATCCATGCCATTAATCCACAACAAATGTCCACTTATCACCCTTATCCTAACCTTGACAAGGGAAACCAACTTCCACTAATCCCTTCCAAGCCTCCACGTCCTATTCTAGTCCACCATTCATTAATCCATACCAAGACTCTATATCCTATCCTAGTCCATCATCCACTAATCTATTCCTATTCACTCCATCCCAACCTACATTTAGTCATGAAAATACATTTGGTAATGGTCTCCATTTAAACACATCCCATTACCTACACTTGAGGATACATGTCAAATGAAAAGTCTAAGGTCCGACATCATAACTTCACCTTCATGTCAAGATCAAAGTAGTCCATCCCATGACCCTATCTTTAAGTCCATCCAAGAAGTCCTTCTAGATAATCATGACATCCAAAATACACCTATCCTTGATCAAGATTCCATTCTCAACCATATCATTCAAGGAAAACCCATCTTTGATCAAGACACTAACATTGAACAAGAAATCCAAAATGATCCACTCATTGACCTTTATGTCATTCATGATCAAACACTTGAAGACGACCCTATCCAAGATCCAAATATCGACACTTCCAAAAATGAGACACTTGCCTCCTTGGGACACATAGATAATAAAAAAAATGACATAGACAACATTCAATAAGAACATAAAAAGGCTACTATGGATCAAGAAGAACATAAGGAAGCTATTATTGACCAAGTCAAAGACAAAGGCACAAAATATATTATTGATCAAATTGATGTCTTAAGGGACCAAGAAGACACAAGCCTAAAAAATGATGATGCTAAAATATCCTATCAACTAGGATCAACCACTTTTGTTAAATCAGTCTTTCTCATAGAAGAGAATATTTTGAGCAACATTTTCCACAATGATGGGTTTGCATCTTACTTCCAAAATTACAAATACTCCATTGCAAAGAGAATATGTGAAAGCATGCAATATCAAGGAAAAAGGACTAGGCATACATGAGCAAGGAATTTGATGATGCAAAGCATCTACAAACTTTAGGGTACTAATGACCCAAATCACTAACTTAAGAAGATCAACTATTCATTCACCAAAAAATCACTGCTTTGCAACTTGATTCCAAGAGGCTAAAAGACACCAATTCATCAAACCATGCTTCTAAACTCTCATAAGATCTTAAAACACTTCAATCATCATTATTTTGACATGTTCAAACAAATAACACTCTTTCATAAATACAAACTTATCAGCCTCTTCATTGCTTACATCAAAAGGCCAAATTCCTTGTAGTAGTCCACAAACCTAAACCCGAGCATATTTTTTAAGGGTAAACCCACAAAATTGGTTTACAATTCGAATGAGGAAGGAAAACTTGTAAAAAATGATCCCATGCCAAAAAAAATCATTTTGGGGGTTCGAACGAACTAGTTGGTTCAAACAAACCAAAAGAATGTTCGCTCAAACTAGGGTTCGAGCGAACCCATTTAATGCATGTACAAACCAATCGCCAAAAAAAATGGAAACCTGATGGCGGAAGGGTTCACCTAAACCCCCGGGTTGGATGAACCCTCTTTCCCTAATTTTTGACCTTGTTCACAACAAAAATCAAAATTTTGCACTTTGGAGCTTGGGTTGAAGATGAAAATGGTGAAGACTTCAATAAACCCAACTGGAATTAGGTAGTCCTCGAAACGAGCTATCCAACGAATATAATTTTAATGTGTTTTATTTTTATTATGTATTTGTTTTTTTAGTTTTATTAAACATAGGTTTTCATCAAACGCTTCGTTCTCAAGTATGAAAAAATAGTAGATTATCAAATAAAATTGAAAAATATGAGTACTCTAGATATTGAAGTCCTTGATCCAACAAAAAAATAAATTGAATTTCGATACATATAAAGTTAATGCCATATAATGGCCTGCCATGTTTGAATTGTAATTGGTTTGACTTTGAAACTTGATTAAAGAAAAAATATTCAATAAAAACTATCTAACCAAAGTGGAAGCATCTAGATATCAAAGCCACAAATCTAAATTCGAAAGAACTAGAATTTTATCCTTCATGGAAAAAAGTTATGTGCATTCTGATGTTATGTGTAAATTAAAAATGATGTTTTCTGAAAAAAAAACTAGTTTTTGAGGGAGATGGAAAGAAGTGCAATCCGATTCCAAAAAAATGAAAAATATATTTAGAATCTATAGAAAAAATGTCACTAAACTCTAGTTTTCATCATTTTCAAATTCACGTTTAGTCGCTATAGGTGCCCAAAAGTGAAGATTTAGTTAAAAAATTATTTCAAAGGTCCAGTTTGGCCAAAAATTGTAAACCACTATTGTGGGATCACCCTTAAACTACCTTGAATCTCCAAAAACCAAAATACATTTTTGGGAACCCATTACAGCCTCATTTAACATACTTCAACAATAGGTGTTGGTGTCTTGAAAAGAAAATAAAAAAATGACTGTCCTGTAACATTTAGGCTTCAAATGAGCCAAATTAACAAAGAAAGTACCTTTTATTTCACCCCAAAACCTCAAATAATTGTTGGAAGCATTGAAAAAGGTTATAAAACTACCAAAACATCAATATTTAGTGCTTGGAATACTCCTTAATACACCAAAATATCAAACCACTCACTCTAGGTTCCTTTTCAACTAAGCAAAAATCAGTTTTCACTAAAATTGTCATAACTTGCTCAAATCTCCATGAAATTGCATGAGACAAAAACCATTCATTTTTTAACTTATAGATCTATCAACTAAATGAATTTTTTTTCCAAAATTCAGCTTGTAAGGTTGTACCATAGCCTGCAAAAGGCTGCTACCTATAATTTTTTTGAGAAAAACCTGAGCTTTATTCATGGTTTTCAACTTCCAAACTTATTTCCACATTGAAACTACTTCAAACATGCTGGAATATGTCTAAGAATGCATAATAAACTGATTTCCAACCTTCTCCTTTGTAATTTCTTCAAATATTAACTTGTAGGCTTCATTCTTGCATGGAAAATTTTGAAAAATCTCTTGGGGCAGCAACAAGAACCCTGTAAATTCACTTCCCCTGCATTTTCAAATAAAAAAACCTGCATTAACCTATTCTAGTGAATTACAAAGCCTAAATCAGTGGAATAGTTGCTAGATCCAAACTAGTCTCTCAAAACCCTTGATTTGAGGGTTTCAACCAGTTTCTTGTAAAAGTGCTATAAAATTATTCAAAATAAATAAAACAAATTTCAAAATACTTCCAAATAGAGGCTAACACAACAAACTATGAATTCAAAACAAGTTTTAGAGCCTAAGAATACTGTACAATCTATACAAAGGTCTAAAAGTAAGAAGAAAACATTGAAAATGTAGAACAAAGTACTTTTATTAGCAAAATTCCTTCAAATTACAATCTCCAATGCTTCGTTTGACTTTACAAGGCCATAAATAGGTGTTACATTAGTATTCTTGGCTTCCCCAATAGTTATAACTTACCCACTAACTCCATTTTCAAGAATGACTCTTCAACTTCCTAATTTTACAACTTCTTGCAATTTAACAATTTTGCAATTTTTTTTGCAACTTTTGCAATTTTACCACTTTGACCTCATATGAACCTATTCAAATACATTTGATATGGTCCACATGACCTTTTACAATGATTTTCACGATGAAAATTCAATTTTTTCAATATTTCCTTATAAAGGCATAAAATGCACAAGGTGCTCCTACACCAAACAACCGGCTTGAAAAAATCCTCAAGTCGCTTTAAGGACTGAATTGCATCAATGTTGATTGTTCACACTTGCATACCTTCTTCAATTTTATCTTGGACTGCTTCCTGCTTTTCTCTTGAAACATTCACTTGGCTTTGTCTTGATTCCAACTTTTTCCTCCATCTCTGTCTCCAGTTGTCTTGTCTTTGCCTTGTCTTTCTTTGCCCCAATAATCTCTTGTGCCAGTAGATGCAAAAATCACTGTACTAATAGTATTCATCTCCCCTCTAACCAATTTTTTAGTCAAAGGACACATGACTATCCTTCTATACCTTTCACCTTGCTTTTCTAAGCAATCTTTCCTCACTTCACACAACTCAACTTGCTATGCACTTGGCATAAGATCAAAAAACTGGAAACTTCTCTTGACTTACTTGTCATCATCTTCTCAGCTTATCCAATCAATGGATTACTCTTCAAAATAAATTTCAATTGATGTAGATTATCTACAAACTTTAGGGGTACTAATGACCCAAATCACTAACTTAAGAAGATCAACTATCCATTCACCAAAAATTCACTACTTTGCAACTTGATTCCAATAGGCTAAAGGACACCAATTCATCAAACCATGCTTCTAAACTCTCATTAGATCTTAAAAAACTTCAATCATCATTATTTTGACATGTTCAAACAAATAAAACTCTTTCATAAACACAAACTTGTCAGCTTCTTTATTGCTTACATCAAAAGGCCAAATTCCTTGTAGTAGTCCACCGACCTTAACCTAGGCATATTTTTTAAACTACCTTGAATCTCCACAAAAAAAAATATTTTTAGGAACCCATTACAACCTCATTTAACATACTTCAATAGTAGGTGCTAGTGTCTTGAAAAGAACACCAGAAAAATGACTGTCCTGCAACATTTAGGCTTCAAATAGGCCAAATTAACAAAGCAAGTACCTTCTATTTCACTCAAAAACCTCAAAAAACTATGGGAAGAATTGAAACAGGTTATAAAACTACCAAACCATCAATATTTAGTTCTTGGAAGACTCTTTAATACACCAAAATATCAAACCACTCACTCTAGGTTCCTTTTCAACTAAGCAAAAACTAGTTTTCACTAAAATTGTCATAACTTGCTCAAATGTCCATGAAATTACATGAGAAAAAAACCAGTCATTTTTAAACTCATATATATATATCAAATCAATGCAAAATTTTACCAAATTTCAGCGTGTAATGCCATACCATAGCCTACAAAAGGCTGCTACCTACAAAAATTCTAAGAAAAACTTGAGCTTTATTCATGGTTTTCAACTTCTAAAATTCTTGCAACCTTTCCACTACTTCAAAAATGATGGAATATGTATACACATGCATAATAAACTGATTTACAACCTTCTCCTTTGTCATTTCTTCAAATCTTAACTTGTAGGCTTCATTCTTGCATGGAAAATTCTTAAAAATCTCTGGAGGCAGTAACAAGAACCTTGCAGCTTCACTTCCCCTACATCTGCAAATAAACACACACTAAAAAAAACCTAAATTAACCTATTCCACCGATTTACAAAGCCTAATTCAGTGGAATAGTTGCTAGATCCAAACTAGACTCTCAAAACCCTTGATTTGAGGGTTTCACCCTATTTCTTGTAAAAGTGCTCTAAAATTCTTCAAATTGAATAAAAACCTTTCAAACCACTTAAAAATAGAGGCTAACACAACACAATATGAATTCAAATTTTTTTTTAGAGCCTAAGAATACTGTACAATCCGTACAAAGGTCTGAAAGTAAGAAGAAAACACTGAAAGTGCATAACAAAGTACTTTTATTAGCAAAATTCCTTCAAATTACAATCTCCAATGCTTGGTTCAAATTTACAAGGCCATAAATAGGTGTTACATCAGTCTTTTTGGCTTCCCCAACAATTATAACTAACCCACTAACTTCATTTTCAATAATGACTCTTCAACTTCCTAATTTTACAACTTCTTGCAATTTAGCAATTTAGCAATTTTTTTTGAAAATTTTACAACAAAAAGAAAACTTTTGCAATTTTACCATTTTGACCTCCTAGGAACCTATTCAAATACATTTTATATGATCCACACTTGACCTCTTACAATGATTTTCATTATGAAAATTCATTTTTTTCAATATTGCCTTATAGAGGAATAAAATGCACAAGGTGCTCCTACACCATTCAAGAACCAATACAGTTTTATGAAAATCCCAGACATCAAGGAATTGGATATTCTTTAGTTAAAGAATCAAATGATTCTATTTGTACCTCCTTGATATTGGGGGCAACTTTATCTGATACAAACATCAAAATGGGGTCCATGAGTAGTTCTTACCATAAGGTTGTTGTCAACACTCCTTCCATCCACACCATAAACCATTATTCCAACATGGATAAACCTTGCATTTGGAACCAATAAAAATAAAATTATTACAAATCCAAAGTTGAAAATCAAATGTTAAGGTCCATTAAATCAAATAAAAATCCAAGTAGACAAATGAAGTTAAAATGGAACCCAAAGAAAAATTGATCAAGCAAAGAAAATAGTTCAAAAGTAAAAGTCAATAAAAATGTGGAGCCACAAGAAAAGAGGACTCCCACATATAATAAGTGGCCACCTCCTTCAAAATGTTCATCAAGCAAGGAATATAAAATTGTTGGTTCCAAATGCTATCCCAATAAAAATTCCAAACTCTGCCATCCAACATCCCAAGTTTGAAAAATAAAAAGTGATTCATCTAAATGTCCAAAAGATCCTCCCACATCTACCATCATCTGTCATAATCCTACATCTTGCCTAAATTCCAAAAATCCCATGTCACAAATCCATTGCATCTTGGTAGCAAATCTTTATCATAAGGACTCTCATGACACTCTATCACGATGTGGGTATTCTAATAAGGCCAACTCTAGTATCAACAAGGATCAAAATGACATCAATCAATTGTATGCAAGAGCTATGATCTTGAGAATGAAACTACTTCATCAAGGTCATTATTGGAATATCATAGAACTAGTCTCTACATCAGCACCATCAATGGATTCAACACAATTGGTGATCATCTAAAGCATCAAGGCAATCCAAAAAAATAAAAAATATCATTACCTAAGGGAAAACCTAGCAAACAAGCATCTTGGTAACATAATTTTTTTTTGAGAAAAATCAAGAAAATAGTAAAGATAAATAAGTCATCCAATAGTGAAAACCACTTTCGTGGCACTTTGGATGAGTACCATGGTGAAAAATTGGTAAACAGGTTCCATGTGTAGTCGACTCTACTCCTTTGTCTACCATCATTCCAATCTAACTTCCCTATCATTACACCCATAATAAATGGTTATCCTTTCCATGACTTGGAACAATTGACATCGAGCACACTTCATTTTCCCATTCCATCCTATTCATAATAAATCGGTCTTATACCTGATTGGAGGCATTAACTTGACTTATGTCATTTGGTTCTTACAATCGCTATCTTGAGGGTGTAAAAACCATAAAAAAAAATCCAAAAAATTACAAAATGTCCTAAAAAAATCCAAAAACATCACAAAATGTCTTGAAAAATCCAAAACATAAAAAATTCAAAAAGAAAAAATAGAGTCATCCCGGGCTTCGGTCTTGTCATTGTTGAACTACGTTGCCTCTATGACTGGATGTAGGCAAGGCCATATTGATGTGACCCCCGAGGCATTAGGTCAATCTTTTTAGGTTTTTTTGTATAAAATCATAACTCATTCCTTTATCTAGAAGACAAAGTAATTGGTCGTGTCAAACTATGAGGTCTCTGCATGTATAACATAGGAAAGGCCATTAATCGATGAGCCCATGAGGCCACACTAGGTAAGTCCATTAGGGTTAGTCACATTCACTATCACACACATTAGATATCTTCTAATAAATCAATTTTTTTTCAGTCAGTCTTGCTAGTCAAAGTCTGGTCGAACTACGAGGTCTCTATGTGTATAACATAGGAAAGACCATCAATCAATGAGCCCCCAAAGCTACACTAGGTTAGTCCTTTAGGGTTCATCGTTTCTATCAAAATAAGTTAGAAATTATTATCAAACACAAACAATTGTCAGAATATCAAGACAAGTCACACATCAACAAGACAAACAAGTCAACAAGGTCATCAAGTCAAACAAACAAATTGCCAAAGTAATAACAAAAACAATCAACCTATGTCTTATATAGGATGTGTCCTTCCTGAAAATAGGCATTATGATTTGGTCAAACAATCATCATTTCCTTATACAGGTGCTCACATGATCGAAACCAAACTCGATGTCTTATACGATATGTGTCTTTTTGAAACTAGGCTTAATCATTGCCTTATACAAATGGTCACATGATGAAAACCAGACTCAGTGTCTTATACGATATGTGTCTTTCTAAAATCAAGATTTATCATTTCCTTATACAGGTGGTCACATGATCGAAACTAGACTTGATGTCTTATACAATATGTGTCATTCCTGAAACTAGGCTTTATCAAACAATCATCTTATCAATCCCCTAAACAATTAAACAACAAACATGATCAAATTTTGGAAAATATTCTTACTGGTTGTTGACATTGTGGCTTGTTTTGTCTTATCTTTTCTTTTTGGCTTTGTCTTTGAGTTTGGTTATGAGATTTCTTGAGGATGTCCCATGAAGGATTTAGAGAAGCAAGGATTTCTCAAGACTCTTTTTCTTTGACTGTTGTTTGTTGACTGTCTTTTAGCTTTATTTTTGAGTCAGGTTACTAGCTTCCTCGAGGATGTCCCATGAAGGATTTAGAGGAGTGATGATGTCTCATGACTCATCTTTTATTTGTTTGCTGTCTGCGGTTTGTTTTGAAAAAAAGACTAGGGCAACTTTTCCATTAGTATGAGTTAGGACATTCCTTGTTTGCGATTGTCTGTTTTTAGCAGGTGGATAACCTTGCACACCTTGGTTTATCTCATATCATGGTGTTTTTTGTCCATTTGTATCATTTAACACCCAATGATGATTTAATGCAAGGCCTATTATGTTTCGGAAAAATATTGAAGATTGCTAACACTAACATCCAGATCTTCTGCGCTAACATTTATTCTTCCTTGCATTATGATGGAGTCCTGTGACACACAAAAAAAAAAAAGCATCCTGCATATGCATTCATGTTTAAAACATCATTTAGACATTTCCATACATATAGACATATTAAATCATACATATATGCAACATTTGAAAACAAAAAAAATATAGACATCCATCGCATCTAGGAATCCATGGCATAACATGCATTCACCACCATAAAGTGCATAGCATATTCTCACAATAAATACATTCACATGGCACTGTAAATACATAAATCACATTGCATCTCATAATCATAAACATAGAATCTATACATGACATTCATAATACCATAAAAGTAAATGCATACATCATCATATGGAATCAACATAATATCATAGGCTGCATCAATGTTCATCATAAAGGAAACATTGGCATTCATAACACATGCATATCATATAATCCCCGCCAATATATATATATATATATATATATATATATATATATATATATATATAACTCAAAAAAGTGTCACAGAACAATGTCATAATGTATCTCTCAAAATGGAGCTTGCAGGCTCTATAATCAAAATACAATGTCTACAAATATATAACATGTCCCTAGGCTGAACTCCCACTACTCTAATGAGGAGAATGAGGAGGTGACTGACAGGGAGGTCCTAACGATTGTTGTGTTGAAGGGGGCCTATCATAAGGTCCTGACTTGTGAGGTCCTAGAACACCACCACTGCTCTGGGATCTACTGTGAGATGAACTGCTATGTGATCTACTACTAAGGGCCTAAGAAGCACTAGGAGCCCATCTCTCAAGAGGTGAGCCCGCTCATACACATCTCTATAATATCTCTCCCTATCACCATCCCTGATCAACTCCTGAGCCATAACTACAGCTGGTCTAGTACAGAGAGCTATAAAATCCACAAATCTCTACTTTGTCTCCTACTTTTGTGCCACTTCCTAATCTCTCTTAGATAGACACTATCCCTCTCCATCTGCATCTCATCTCTTTATGTGGAAACCACTCTAACTCGCTCCTCCAAGGCCTCTACATGGGCCTGCAAATCGGCCAAATGCTAATCTATGGGACCCTCCTCCTATCATGGCCTCTCCCCCTCATCAACATCCCACTCCTCAAAAATCCAGTCTCAGAGCTCTCTCTCTTGATCCCTCATCTCCTCCTCAGGAAAATCATCTACATCCTGGTATCTTGCACATAATAGATCAAGGGCATCTAACTTAGCCTCCTCACTGATGATCTCCTCATCTCCAATGGCCTCCTTTCCAATGGCCTCCTCCCAAACTACCTCCTCTACAACTGCCTCCTCAACGACAACCTCCACCCCTCCACCCTCCTCGAACATGGCAACATCCTCTCCCTCCCTCTCACCCTCAGGAATGGGTGACAAATCTCTGCCCTAACTTCTACTGCCTTTTCAACCCGGTTGACCACCCCTCCCACCTCCTCCTTTTCCATCATCACCTCCACCTCTACCACCTCTACCACCTCCCCTACCACCATGCCAACCCCATGGGCCTATCCCTCAATTCTCTACAAATGTTGGATGATCATGATCTATATATAGTACAGGCCTATGTTGTTCCCACTAGGCATCATACGCTACTCTTGTCCTAACATCCACAACACCATCCCTCCATCCCCATTGTACTGATTGCAGTGCATCTATATTTGCCTCTACTATCGCTATAGGAATTTGGGCCCCCCATAGAGGAGTCTCCCTTGAAGATTGGGAAAACTCAGCTTGGCCCCATGGCACATCCTGAACCTCACCAAACTTCCAGAGCACTATGTCTGGTAGGTGTCTCTCAATGATATGTACTCTCAAAATAGTCTTCCCAATCAAATATCATGTCTGTCAGTAGAAAGACAAGTGTCGATCCTCATCCTGCCACTATGCACAGTCCATGTATGGCTTCCATATAAGCTAAACAAGGGTATCAATCACATGCCTCCAATATCCTATGTCTCCAACATGAGTCTGTGTAATAGTCCCAACATAAAAAATTACATAAGGAGATCACCTATCTAGCTCATATGTACAACTAGTGGACAAAAAATAGGAATGTCCTCCCACACCCATATCATCAATAAGGCAGTCCCACAGCTCATGGACTATGCCTCCCTATAAGCTATGTCATGCAAGTGGAAATACAACATCTCTAGTAGACATGAGCCCCATACATACACAACCTGCCTCTCCAACATCCCTACTAACATCTCCCCCCATCCCACAAGAAACCCATGCCCTTGATGGTTTGGTAGTAACATCCCACCAATCATAGTACACAACAAACAACCAATCCACTCATATCTATCTACAAGTACATGCCATCTGATATCATAATGCTCGATACCGAGCTATCTAATGTCCTCGCGCTCATAATAATGAGTGATCTCACTATAACCCCTCTGGGCATCATAGCAGACCTTCTCGCCCCTGATCAGTAATTGAAGTATCCTATAGACATCCTCTAATGTAATAGTCACCTCTCTTATGGGAAAATGGAAAGACAGTTTTTGAATGCCATCGCTCTGCAAGTGCAATGAGCATCCCTCGGTTTGCCCGAATGGTGGGCATAAATGTCACATGATGTAATCCAAGACTCCATATCAACTGTTTCTCTACACTGCGCAATTGGTCCCACAACTCGTACGTCACTAGCCTTGACTCCTGGGTGTATATCAGATCCAAAACAACCTACCAATGCATAAAAAATACCTTGCATCAGAAACATGAAGTCAATTTTACACTATAAAAGCTCAAAAAAAAGTGACAAGAAAATGTGTCATTTTATTGACAAATGCGGTGCACCATTCAAATGCATCATTTAACATTGAAAATGTGTTGCAAAAATACACATGCATCACACAAGGAAACACATGTGACCAATCATTCATATGCGTTACAAAGTTATCAAATGCAGTGCATAAACACAAATGTGACATTGCCCCTATCAAATGCGACTCACTAGGACACATGTGTTGCACAACTAAGCAAATGTGTTTATTTAAATTAAACCAAAAACAAGCCTTGATGTGTTTACAAAAATGTGTCATATCGCTGAAAATGGTAAGTTGTGGTTACCTAACTATGCGTGGTGAATGAGAAATCACACATATGAAAATAAATAAACTTTGGTCCTAGAAAATGCAATGAAAATTCAAAAGTCGGTTTTGGGGTACATACCGGGGGTCCTATATCAACGGACTATCAGAGGGTTCTGACGTGATATCTATGATGCTCGTTGTACATAATAGGAGACATTTTTCTGGATGCCTCTAGAGAAAATCATTGGTTTTTCAAACTTGAAGGGTGAAAATGAATTCATTTTTACCCAAATTACTATTTATACCTAGGGGTTTTTAGGGTTTTCTTTCAAACCTATTGTACTAGTTGCACTATTTGCACACTTCCAATGATCATTTCACAATCCAAACCTCATTGAAACTGATTTCTTTTGCCACCATCAAACTTCTGGCTATCCAATTACCTAATTGGGACAATTTCCAAATTTTTCTAAATTTTTCTAAATTTTTCAAAAAATTATTATTTTTTCTTGAGGGGGCATACCCTTACCTATTTCGCACTGGGGCACGACTGGGGCATGTTATCTATTTTCCCCTATCCTTTTGTTCTTTATCTTCTAGTCCTCTTGTCCATTTCAAGAGCACATTTGTGTTCTTTGAACCTGCCTGTCCTCTCAAGGGGGCATACCACTACCTCCTCCTCGTCCTTCCTCATCCTACTTTCATTGGGGCATATCTTTTTCTTTGACACAATGTGATAAACAACATTAATAAAGACCTGGAAACTCAGAGATTACCTTAAAATTATCCTAGGCTCACACCTCTTAACTTCATAATTTTCATCTTAGAGTTTTCTTCATAATTAAATAATGCTAATTATTTAATTATTTTCCTAAAAGTTATATGTCCCTCTAATTAAACAACTTTAATTATTTAAATCAATTCATTCTTACCTTATTCTTTCTTTTTGATTACTAAATAACATATTTACTTAATTACGCCGCTAATTAAATTATTTAGAAATTAAATAAACTGGTTATTTAATTCTATGATATTTCAACTATACCAAATAATCATTTTAAATTATTTAATTATTCTTTTTATCCTTTTCTTCTAATATTAAATAAATTCCTTATTTTATTTAATTTTAATTCTAAGATCTTGAATGTTGAATTGAAATCATTTAATTAAAATGGGATTTATCCTTATCATATTCCTATATAATTAGATAATCTCTTTTTTATCTAATTAGTCATTTATCACCTATTTCTAGATCTAATTTGATCATTTAGTTATCTAGTGAGATGATATCTAATTGTCTCTAATGAACAGTCTTGAACTATGTTGATCACTTCATCAATATTATCTCGCAGATGCACCTTTATTCTTTGTGTTCTAATCTGTTTCCACCTTTAGTGATTAAATTATTATTTAATTTAATTCTACCCATTTATGATATTTATTACTTACCTACTTACTTCCCAACCGTACTAATTCTAATCCAATCACACGGCATTTTTAATCCAAGCCCTAATAATTAAATCATATTTCTACAAATCATCTCACCTCCTCATCAATACAATTCCAAAATCTAATGAGTTTTTAGGAAGCAACTTACTTTAGAATCTTTGATGTTTTTGTTCATTATCATGATCGAATATGAGGCCATACTTGCATGCTTTAATGAAAATATATGTGGGCAAGTATCATAACAATGGTGAAATGGAGAAGGAGTAAGTCTTCATGCAATCAAATGTGTGTTTGGTAAAATGCTTTGTTTATGCATGTTTTTATTGTTTTCCATTATTCTTGATTATTTAGCTTGGGTTTAGTTTAAATTACGCTTTGAAATCTGTGAATTTTCCCTGTGTTACAGATGGGAGTATTGAAAGGCGTAAGGTAAGATTAGTTGCTAAAGGCTTCACACAAAAGTATGGGATTTATTATGAAGAGACATTTGCAGTAGTTGCAAGACAAGAGACCATTAGAATGTTGATTTCATTAGTAGCTCAAAATAATTGGAGCATACATCATATGGATGTGAAAAGTTCCTTCTTGAATGAGTACTTAGAAGAGGAAGTGTATGTGGAAAAACCACAAGTATTTGAAGTACAAGGAAAAGAAGATCAAGTCTACAAGTTGAAGAAGGATTTGTATGGCCTCAAGCAAGCACCACGAGAATGTTATGCTAGGATTGATGGATATTTTCAAGAGAATGGCTTTTAAAGAAGAGTGAACCTACCCTTTACTACAAACAAGAAGGTAATGATATTCTTATTATAAGATTGTATGTTGATGATTTCTTGTATATGGGTAGCAGTTCTAAGATGAAAGATGAGTTCAAAATTTCTATGATGAAAGATCTTGGCCTTATGAAATATTTTTCTAGGAATGGAGGTTTATCAATGTAAGAATGAAATTTTCATTTGCCAAACCAAATATGCAAAAGATATGTTGAAGAGGTTTGACATTTTTGATTGTAAACCTCTCTCCACTCTGATTACTCATGAAGTTGTGTTGTGTAGAGATGATGGTGTTGATATAGTTGATGTGACAACTTATAGGAGTATTGCTGGGAGTTTGATGTTTTTAACTCACACAAGACTTGATATTTCTCATTCAGATTCACTTGTTTCAAGGTACATGACAAATCCATAAAAAATACACATGAAGGAAACCAAGAGAATTTTGAGGTATGTGAAAGACACCCTAAATTATGGTATTCATGACTACTCTTCTAAAAGGTTCAATCTTGTTGGTTTTAGCGATTCATGAGATTGGGGAGGTAGTATGGATGATCATAAGTCTACATTTGGAAATTGTTTCTCTTTTGGTTCTGGTTTGATTAAATGGATTTCAATAAAACAAAATATGGTTTCCCTCTCTTCCACAGAAGTAGAGTATGTTGAAATTACCTCAACAAGTACATAAGCTATTTGGGTTAGAAAAGTTTTAGAATAAATTGGAGAGAAGCGGATTTAGCCTACAGTGATTTTTTGTGACAATATGAGTGCCATCAAGCTAGCAAAGAATCCAGTTCATCACAATAGGATGAAGCATTTTGATCTAAAATATCATTTTATTTGTGATTTGATATAGAAGAAGGAAGCTTAGAATTGAAATACATTAGCACAAGAGAATAGTTAGCAAATATCTTCACCAAAGCACTTGCAAAAGATCAGTTTTTGACAATCAGAAATCAGATTGTGAGCCCTCTTAGCATCAAGGGGGTGTATGTTGATAATTGATGCTTGCAGTGCTCTAGATGCATTTCAACTATTTTTAGCCTTCTTCCACCATTACCTTTTATTTCACTATTTTTGCTGCCAGCATCTACACCTCGAATAATGCATGTCATACACATGCTTTTGTTTTCTATTTTGATTCTTTTTTGTAATTGCATTCTATGTATTGGCATTGCTTTATTTATTTAAGAATGAATAAAGTTGCTATTTTCTGTCTGCAAAAAATACATAAATTGTGTGTATTACTATGGGCTTTGTTCTGCCTTGTCTTTTGAGTTAATTTTTTATCTATGTTGTTGCTATATTTTTCTGTTGTTATCTCTTAACTTGGTGTAGGAATTAGGCCTGGTTTTTTATTTTTCAGTGTGATGGTATAAATGTGTTAATTTTAAGGCCATAACAAAATAGAATTCTTTTAAATAAAATAAATGGGAAATATAAATAAAATTGAAATCAAAATTACTTTTTAAATAAATTAAATAAGAATATTTTAAAATGTTTAAAGTAAAATAAGATAAATATATTTAAGATATCTATATTAGTTTTTATTTTGTTTCTATTTATTTGTTTTTGGTAAGGATATATTATATATCTGGTGTCATTTTTTAATTATTAGTGAGATTAATAATATTTTTTTGTAGTGTTGTATCAACTATTGAAATATTTGTATAAATAATGTTTGTATATGCAATTTTTAGTGATTATAATATTTAGTTCAAAATTAATTGTTGGAGTTTCTTAGAAGTAAGCATAAGGGATACAAGTACATATCCCTATTTAATTATTTTTTTGACATGTAATTTTGGTATTGTAAGCATCCAAAATGCATGGGTCAATATACATGTTTGATGATGATCTAGTAGTCTAATTCACAACCCATGTGGCAAGCTCTTTTCTCTCAACAATATTTTTTACATTAAAAGAAGACCTCTTAGTACATATTATCATTCTTATTTCACTACCATTCCCCTTTATTTTCTATCCTTCTAACCTATTGATCTTATTCACCATTTAAAAATATTAACACCTACTTTAAGCTATAGGGACACTTAGAGACTATAGGGTTGCTTAGGTGACCAATATTAAGGTGCAAGGCCACTTGGGAAATTAATATTGGTAAGAGGGGTGATCCATACCTTGACATTGGAAAACTTGATAAATTTTGGCATGGTTATAAGTCTTTAAAATTCTCCTTTTTTTCTCCTTTTCTTTCTCAAAACTCAACTTTGTCAATAAGAGAGTATTTCTCCTTCCCTACTTTAAATATAAGCCTTTATTCCATCCTTAGCTTTCTTTCTTTTATCCTTTACTTTCTCAAAATAAATCAGGTTTGGACGTCAATATGGTTACTAACTAGGCACATGAATAGGGGAACTCTAAAATGATATTATAAAAGAATATTCAAGAGGTCAAACTTCAAAAGATTACTAACTAGTTACGAGATAAGGAAACTATAAAGCTCTAATTCTAAAAGAATATTTTGTTGGACTATGTTGGGTTTAGACTTTGGAAGGAACTTTAACTATGTACTCAAATAGGGAAACTCCAAAACTCTAAATTTGAAATGATATTATATTAGAAGTTTGACTACAAAGTGATCACTAAATAGGTACTGGGATAAGAAAACTCTAAATATCCAACTCTAAAAGGAATTTTAACTTTAGAAAACATCAATGTTGGAATTCAGGACAATCACTAATAGGGTAATAGAATAAGAAACCGTGAAACTCTAACTCCAAATATACAGTGCTACAGAAAAAATAAGGGGATGGGAGACCAAAACATGGAAAGAAAAACTAGAGAAAGGTAAACCAAGAAAAGGTAAAACCCTACATGTTAAATCCAAGGGGCAGGACATGAGAATTGACAACTTGAATAAACACACTCATGAATGAACATACCCATAAACACATGCACATAATCACACACATGAAAACTCACTAACCTTGCTACCAATAGATTATTTAACCTATATTACAATCAATCACAAAGGGGAGTTTCTAAATCCTTGGAGAATGGCGCAAATAGAAAAATATAAAGATAAATATAAAGGGAAAAAATAAAAATAAAAATGAAAAACCATATGAGGGAGTGGGTCACCATTAATGCTAAAAAAATATGATAGGTTGAAGTGACATCCCACAATAATCATTAGGGATTCATAGATAGTCGAGCAAGAATATGATGATGAAAACATCCAAAATTATGAAAAAGGAATCTTAGGATTTTGAGGATACCTCAAAAGATATGCTCAAATGACCAGCTCCAAGACTCCAACAAAAGGAAACATACTCAACAAATCAAGGAAATAAATAGAAAAAATTCAAAAAACCAAGAAAGGAAGAAATAAAAAAGAAGAAACAAAGGAGACATAGGAGAATAATAGAAAAGGGGTCCCACCTTTTCTCTAAGAAAAATCGAGCATGTTGTTCCCAAGACACAATAGGACCCACCATTCGATTTGAATTCATGGATACTTGGATATAGATTGAAGAAGTAATATTGTAATGTCACTATTCTCCCAAAGTTATTTAAGTATTAGTAGAAAATTTAATAGGTTAAATATTATATTTAAGATAATTTACAAGATGCAATATTACTAAAATGATGTGAATAACTAATATAAAATAATCGATGCAAACTTTAATATGTAATAATTAGAAAAGGATTCTAATGAAAATAATTAACATAGTAAATTGAATACACATCCATATAACTCAATTAGATTAACATCAAAATCATAGAGATGATATTCCAAATATATTATACAATCAAGAGTTTTCAATACTTACACTCTCACCTAAGGAAGATGTTAGTGGTATTGTCTCTCGCTATGGAACAATCTAGGAGGAAACAATTCCTTTCAAAACATAGTGCATTATTGTGCTCTACACAAATGTTGGTTCAATAAAACAATTCTTGACACAAGTGCACACCATGCTCTAGAGTTATTACTCAACATGTATACAACATGCTCTAGAGTAATTACTCAACATGTATACAAAATGCTTCATAATAACTACTCAACATACACAACAACCTTGGCTAGGAAAATTTTGGGTGTACTTTATACCCTGAGTTGGACACACTCCATGTGCCCCCTTCTCCAATGCTCATAGCCCCACCAAACCACTTCCTTCTTCCCTAAGTGTTTTTCATGCCCCTTTTTAAGTCTCACATAGATTCTTTATATAAGCCTTACAAAGAGTGGTTTCTAAACCATCACACCCTTTCACAAAGGTTTCCTTTAATTATTATTTATAAATATAAATATTTCTTCCCTTTTCTAAATATTTTTCTAAAATATTATTCATTAATCTTCATTTAAACCAAAGGATCATAATATCCTTTATTTTTATATCTCCCTTTTAATTCTAAAGGGTTATTTCATTACTTTCTCTTATCTTGGGGAAAAATTCACATAACATCTCTCCCCTTGTAAATTAATTATTATGCTTAGTAACAAAAGATACATCTACATCACAACTCAAAAAAACACATAATTAATAATTGAAGATACTAACATTGAATATTTGTATACTTCATATATACACCTAAAATTGGTCATGGCATTTAATTAATTAAATACTAGTTATTTAATTAATATTTCGACTATGTCTATAAATAAATTCTCAATTTATTTATATTGTTCATTTTCTAAATTCTCCAAATCTAAAATCATATTCTTCTAAATTAATTAAATAAATAAATTTCCATAAGCTTGTTTTATTTAATTAATCTTTACTAATGTCGATTAGGAATTCAAGCACATATCTACAAATTTTTGTGCCACCTCACCAAGGTCACATGAAATTAAATAATTCTAAATTTTAAATTAGAATTATCTTCAACCAATTTTTAAGCACATGAAACTACATTCCTCTATTTTACTTCCACCAATTTTAAAACCGCGGTGCTTTTCTTCCCACTTTGGTCTTTACATCCATTTTACCATGTTTCCCTGTTGGTAAAGGGTTTTCCTCCATCCATTTGGCATGTTGTCTTTGGTCAGGGATAACATCCAGTTCTATCCACATCTCACTGTTACATTCTTCTTGTTAGTCTGGACCGTTGTCGTTGCCACTTCACAGATGTTTTTTTGGAAAGAGGCCTATAAATACAACCACTTTGGCATTTGTATTTTTTGCATTGAGAATATGTTAATTCTTGATATCATTTGAGCTTGAGGCATAGATTAAGCTATAATTTACATTTTATACCATTTTTTGCATCATGAGGTTTAGATATTAAATTATGCTTCCATGATTTGAATTACCTTCATCCTTTGCATGTAGTTGCATTTTAGATTCGCATTTTCATAGTTTGCGACCCAGGCATGGGGTCATCATCCTCATTACCACGCCAAAATTATCTACCACCACGAAGATCATCTAACACCATCATCCATTCATCATAGTATCCATAATCATCTTTATCATATAGTTTCATGTAGGAACTTAGTTGGCTTGCATGTTGAATATTAATCTTGTTTCTTAAATGTTGTTTCTTAAATGTCATTCTAATAGCCTTTGTGCACACTTATTAGAATTATATGAGGGACCAAAGGGGTTAAAGGAATCTTAAGAATGAAGACAATGGAACGATTGCTTAAGATTTGTTTGTGGAAATTTGAAACTTCTTTGCTTTAGATCTTTGATATGTTGTTTCAGTAGGTTGTGTTGATTTACTGGCACCACATTCCACACAAAATGCGTGCCATAATAAGGACTTGCCTGTTTAACATTCTTGAAAATTTATGTTCAGGTTGAACGTGATTAGACTTTTGAGATAAGCGAGCACTCTTTGGTGCGCACAGCCCAGCTCATTAAGTTGCATATTGCCGCCAGGGTCTTATTGCGCAAAGATAGTTGCGTATTGCATGGGGAATAATGAATATTATTACTGGGGAATTCAGTTCACCAAAGGTTCCGAACATCTTTGAGTTTTAGAACATCTTGCATGTCTTTTAAAAACTTTATATTAACTAGTAATGTTTTGTATATTGTGCTTACCAGATTAGGTACATTTGTCTCTTACACTGGTGCGATTTTGTCTTTATTTATATAGGTGAATTTGGATTTCATTATCTTTTTTCATTACAAGTGGTATGGGTTCCAGTTTACATGAAGGGCTGAAATATGAGGAGGAATGCAACATATGAAGGGGTTAGAGTGATTTAATTTTCCCCTTTTGGTTAGGATTAGGAACACTTAACAGATTAAAGGAGTTAATAGCATTTCTCATGTCTTTCATGCTTGATGAATGGTAGGCATATGCTATCCCCTTAACTAGGTGACCAAAAAGCCAGACCCATTCACTTTTTTCTTAGAAGTGTGAGTTGAGTATATCGTGTGTGTTCTCTCTTTGTTCACACAAAAACAAAGATTGATCAAACTACAGATGTACTTGCTCACTTTTGTTTATCCATAGAGGGCCTGCCTTGTGGGAAAATGTAATCACCCAAGGGAACAACCCAACCAGTAACACGCTAATGCCAAGAGACTTCCAACTGGGATATAAATGTGGGTACTTGGGGAAAGTTCAAGTATCACAAGGATTGTTCTAACAAGAAGGGAAACAATGGTCTCTTGTCACATGGATTATTCCCCATGAAAAAAATCCTATATTAAAACCCTTTGTTGTAGCAAGGCCAAAATCCTTAATCTATTTGTTGGTGCAAAAACGGTCATTTTGAAGCCGTCCCACATTCTTGCGGCTTTTAGTAGAGATGAGAAATATGCCATGGGAGATTCATGGGTATTGATGCTTGGATGCCTCGTAGAAGTGAGTGTTGTGGAGGAGAGCCAGTAGGGTCAAGCATCTAATCATCCGCTATAAGTAAGTGCAACTGGAGTAAAATCCACGTGGGAACTCAACAAATATAGTCCTACATAGCCTAAGTTGTACATGTTTGATGTGTCTTTACCAATGTGTTTTTGAATCCATTTCAAACAAAAACATCACATGTTGAAAGTGAAAACCTTAATTTAGAAAACATTCATTGAAACAACTAAGTCTCTAACTGGAAAATTCAAAGAATCAAAAAAACTTCCAAGAATGATGTTATTCTCCCAGTTTGATGCATCTTGTAAACCTTCTAGTGCATATTGGCTTCCTTTTGGTGCATCTTGCACATGTATTCACGCATACTGTCCAAATTACGAGAGTCAAAACCTGCTTACAGAGCCTTGTAAAACTTTTTGGTGCATCTTGCAAGTCCTGTACCACATCTTGCACTTGTTCTAGTGCATCTTGCACATGTTTTGGTGCATATTGCATCTGTTCTGGCCCATTTTGCACTTGTTCTGGCACATTTTTCACCTATTCTGGTGCATTTTGCACTTGTTCTGGCACATATTACACCTATTCTAGCACATTTTGTAGACCATAAAACCAGTGACCTAAGTTCATCTCCTATTTGACAGTCAGTCTCATTCCAGGAATCCTCAGTAGTGTTCAGTCATTCCTCAATTTCACCAATAGTCTAAACTTTCCAAATAGGTCTAACAAGTGAACATATCTAGCTATACCAAGATCTAACATCCTAAAGTTCCCAAAATCATTAAAAACATCTATGATTTTCAAGCTTAGTTTCCTCATCAGGATATATCATTCTTTCATCACGAAATGAAGCTTGCTTAATTAGATTCACCTTAGTTCATGTCAATAGAATTTTTCATTCTATTTGAACTTGGGTAAACCCTTGGCACTCCCAAATTGAAGATCAAAGTTTAGTTAAAAAACTATAACACTTGTATGCCCATTCAAACAAGGTTACCAAAATGAAAACTCAAGGAAAAAGGGCTTGAAAATCAAAACATTGAAGAGTCAAATCTTGAAACTCCAACCATTGAAACTCCAATCATTGAGACTCAAAACATTGAAACTCAAAACAGTGAAAATCAAACCATCATGGCTAAGACTGAAGAATACCCCCTTCACATATTTTGTCAACTTGAAATAGATGAGGATCAATTGAATGCTTTAACTCATCAAATGAAAAAAATTCAACAACAAATATGGGGTATGCAAAGGGAAACAACCACAGAAAGATATTTGTTGCCAGACATCTATTCTTATCCATCTGACAGAAATATAGACATGGCACCTTCTCCACCAACAACTACATCATCCAAGTTCAGTTTCTTTGAATTCTTGAAAAAGTTAAATGAGAAACCCAAATCAAAGTCTTCAAACACAAAGGATATTGAAAAATATTACCATAACATGCATTTATCTTCATCTCCCATAAGCCAAAATATACCTTATGATTCTTTCACCCAAGTTAACAATTCCATCCAACCACCTTCATCTATGATACCTTCTACATCTAATGATTCATGTCAATCTCTCAGTCCAAAATATGACAACATAGACTCCTCTACACCTCAAGATCAAAAAATTCTTTCCACTTCATCCAATGATACCAAAATTCCACAAGTTCTTCCAATATTTTTCCAAGAACCCATCTCTAAAGAATTCTATGATGATCCCCTCCTTTCACTTTTCATCCACAATGATTCCTTTCCATCTCAAGAGAAAATTATTCTTCCAAGTCCTCCTTCCATCACATCTAATGAATCCATACCATCTCATGATTCCATTGCATCCTAGGAGCATGATAAATATTCTAGCCTATCTAATGATGGCATACCTTCTCATGATCAAGATATGCTTTCTATGAAATCTCATGATTCCCTTCCTCATCAAGATCAAGATAGGCTTCTATCTAAGGATATCCCTCCATTCCATGAGGATGTTCATCCTGCTCAAGATCAAGATATTCCTTTCACACCAGTACATGATGATTCCACACCTAATAAAGAGCAAGTTGCTTCATCTTCTACACCTCGTGGTCCTCTTCCATGTCAAGATCAAAGTACCCCATCATCCCCATGTCAAGAGCCTTTCACACCTATACAAGCTATCCATTAGCCACACACCTACAAATTGGGATCCTCCACCTTTATCTGATCTAGTTTACTTCCAACACAAGTCTATCCTTTCATCCATAGCATATCCTCTCCAAAATGGACTTGCATCTTGTTTCACAAACAATACATATCCCATTGGTAAACAAATGTGTCAAAGTATGAAATACAAAGGAAAAGGATTAGGCCTTCATGAACAAGGTATCCTAGAACTCCTTTTTGCTCAAGAAAAACCACATTACCATTGCCTTGGTTATATGCCTAAGTATCCTAGTCCTTCAAACTTTCCATATATCTTAGGTCCTCATCCTAATCCAACAAACCTTCCATCTATCCTAGGTCCTCATCCTATTCCATCAAACCTTCCCTCTATCCTAGGTCCATATCCTATTCCTCAAGAACAATAAAGGCACACATCCTTGATGCCCTTTCAAAATTCTACCTCCAACAACTCATCCATGATACCTCCA
>VDFB02156851.1:0-39732 GCA_007258455.2 Sequoia sempervirens
ACTCTACGGCTTCACAAATGCCCAACTCTTAAAAATACTGAAGTTATTGTCTTTTTTATCCAGACATTTTTAGAAGGCAGAAATTGTCAGAAACGAGTAAGCCACCTATGTCAGACTTATTCGACACATATGCATTAGTGCAGCCACTTTCACAAAAAGATTTGAAATTAGATTCAAACACCGCCCATAAAAGAAGATAATTCATAGAACTTAGCTGCCTCATAAAAGATGTCAATCCAAAGAAGAAATTTGCTGCCACCTCATAAAAATAATTGAACCTCAGAAAGTATTCACTGCCACATAAAGAAATAGACTTTTCAATGTTGATTAGGCAAACATGATGACTTAGTATATGACATGGCATATAAGCTGACAAGAGGACAAGTAAGCTAGAAGGCAGAT
This sequence comes from Sequoia sempervirens, assembly GCA_007258455.2. Classification (NCBI taxonomy): domain Eukaryota; kingdom Viridiplantae; phylum Streptophyta; class Pinopsida; order Cupressales; family Cupressaceae; genus Sequoia; species Sequoia sempervirens. The sequence goes on from VDFB02156851.1 coordinate 403, forward strand.
GAGGCAGACAACCAAGAAGCTTAAGCAGCTCAAGCAAGTGGACAAGCAGGTCAAGCAACTCAAGCAGGTGGGCAAGCAGCTCAAGCACATAAGCACATAGCTCAACCTTGACATCAATGACAAACTTATTCCAACAAACTTTGATTGATGATTTTTTTTTTGCTTTCTAATATTACAACTTGCTGAATTTGTTAAATTTTTTATATTTTAGGTGTTAGAACAGTTGGTTAGAGTTCCACGATTGGTGGATGGAGATAAAAGCCCCATGGGGTATCTATATGAGGCCATGGATAAGGCCAAAGAGGCAATTCAGCATTTATATGGGGCAAAGAAGACCAAATATGAACCCATATGGCACATAATATATCGGAGGTGGAAGCGACAACTCCACCAATATATTCATGTTGCTGCCTACTTTTTGAACCCCAAGTTTTATTTCTCTCCTACTTTCAAAGTAAATGCAGAGGTTCTTGTTGGCCTCAACACATGTATTGCGAGATTGGTTAATAATGATGACCTTCAAGATCTCATACTTGATGAGATGCAAAGCTATAAGAAGGCCGAAGGGCAATTGTTTTCTTCCAAGGATTGCATTCGTAGGAGAGACACTCTATAGCCAAGTAACAAATTCATGTGTTTAATATTATTTTACTATTTATGTTAATGTTTAAGTTTATTAAATCCTTACTAAGTTATAAATGGCAATTGTTATCCTTGCAAATTTGTGGAGGCAAGATTATGGTGCCACAACGCTTGATCTTCAAAAGGTTTTCATTCGCATTTTATCTCAGCCTTGTAGTGCATCTGGTTGTGAGTGCAACTTGAGTGTCTTTGAGGCCATTCACACAAAGAAGCGCAATTGGTTAACTCAAAAGCACTTGAATGACCTTGTCTACGTGTGGTACAACCTTTGATTGCATGAGAAGGTACAAGGGCAGAGTTCACATGAAGCACTTGAACTTGATGGCATTGATCCATTCTCAGATTGGATTGATGCACCTTATGAGGTCGATGTGGAACCATGGATAAGTAATGATGAGTTAGCTGAGATGGAGAGGGAGGCAGAGGCAGCTGACTGGGAAGCAGAAGTGGCAGCATATGAAGAGGAAGAAGGCGAGCTTGGTCAGCCAGCAGAGGCGGTTTCTTCACACACACAACTTGATCCTATCGCCAGTTGAGGCTCCTATTGAGGACACTGCAACTATACCATCTACTTCAGCACCACCTATTAATGTTATAGCAGCTTCGAGCTCATCCTTCCAGCCACGAGTGAAGACATAAATTCATATAGCCTAACAGCTATTCATTTATTTGTGATAATTAAAGTGAAGAGGCACTTCACTTGGCAACAATTAATCACTAAGTTGGCCGACCTTCCTTGTAATTCACAATTATTATGAGTAATTATATTTTATTATAATGGCCGACCTTGCTCTTGAAGAGGTGCGACCTCTCTATCAAAGTGTATATATACAAGGTCATTTTCATTCATTCGATTATCAAGCAAGTTCGAATCCTTCTCTTCATTCAAGTGTGAATTCTCCTAGAAGCAGATAGAGAATTCCTTCAAGAGCAGATTTGAGTTTAAGGAAGGGCAGATTGTTATCTGTTATTGTTGCCATTGTTGGTGCTGAATATTGGCCCTGTGATTGGCCTCATTGTAAAGTGAATTGTTGCCATTGTTTATATATATAAGAGAGATATTTGTTGCTGGGTTTTTCTCCCTCAAGTGGAGGGTTTTCCCAGGGTATATGCTGTGTTATTGTGTCTGATTTTGAGTTAAATTTCTGTGTTTTACATCTGATCATAAAATTTAACATGGTATCAAAGCGGGTATAAGAAAGATCTTGATCAGATTTAGTCAAGCAGCGATATCCTTCATTCTCATTCTCATCTTTGATCACATCTATCTTATCATCAAGATGGTGAACGGACTCAAGATCGAAGATAGACTTGAAGGAGCTACTAATTTCACATCTTGGAGATTCAAAGTCATGCTCGCCTTGGAAGAAAATGAGTTAGCTGAGTCCGTGGAGAGCAAAGTCCCCGAGCCTACTGATGAGGAAGAGAAGTCTCAATGGAAGAAGAAGGATACTAAGGCGAAAAAGATGTTGGTTGATTCTGTGAAAGACCACATTGTACCAATCATCTCCAAGTTGAAGAATGCAAAAGACATGTTCAAGACTTTGGAAGAGATGTATGAGATCAACAACACAAGTCGTGCTCTTGCATTAATGCAACAACTTCATCATGTCAAGATGGCAAAAGGAGAATCAATCATCTCATACTTCATGAAGATCGCCAAGTTGAGAGATCAGCTCTCTACTATTGGGCATATTGTTGATGACAAGGATTTGACCATGTTGGCTCTTAATGGTCTTCCTTCATCTTGGGAGTCATCATTCAAGGAATCAGTGCGAGATCAAAACTTCCTAAGTTTGATCGATTGAAAGCTGATTGTATTCAAAAAGAATCAAGGTTGGCAGTAAGAGGCATTGGTCAAAGCTCTACAAATGAAGATATTCATGTTCTTGCCGCTCAATCCTCGAAGAAGAAAGGAAAAGAAGGGAAGAGAGGATACTTCAAAAGGAATAGAGATAAAGGTTCAGATAGTGCTCCTACATCGAAGAAGAAGAAAGACCTCTCCTACATTCAATGTTTTAGGTGTGACAAGTTTGGTCACTATGCAAAGGATTGTCCAACCCGACCTAAGCAGCAAGCTACTTTTGCAGATGTGGATGAGACCTCTCTGCAAAAGGATTCTTATTCTATTCTGCTCTTTCAAGCAATGTGCCTACTGACAATAATACTTGGTTGATTGATAGTGGTGCTTCTTGCCACATCACCGGGTTTAGAGAGCATCTAACTGATTTCGTGGAGAGACATTCTAGTGTTCAAGTAATTATTGGAGATGATGCTAGTTATTCTGTGAAAGGAGTTGGGACCTCCTCTCTTCACTTGGATTTTGGTATTTCCTTGCAGCTGAGTGATGTTCTATTTGTTCCAGGTATCAAGCGAAACCTTGTCTCTATCTCAGCCTTGGAGGACAAGGGGTACCAAGTTGCATTTTCAGAAGGCAAAGTTCTTGCATGGACGAAGAACTCAAAACATCAAGAATGCTCGGGTGATTGGAGTTCATCATGAGAGCCTCTACAGACTTTGCACTCGTCCTCTTCACGCTCTATTGCATGATTCATCAAGTTCGTGTGAACTTTGGCATCAAAGACTAGCTCACCTTCACTTTCAAGCACTACCTACCATGGAGAAGATGGTCACGAGCCTTCCGAAACTCAACCAAGAGCATGAAGGCAATTGCAGAGGTTGCGCTTTCGGTAAGAATACTAAAGGTCCATTTCATAGTAGTGAGAGTAGATCTAAATGTATTTTAGACCTTGTTCATTCTGATTTATGTGGTCCAATGTCTATTGCTTCTTTGAGTGGTTTCTTGTATTACATTATTTTTATTGATGACTACTCTAGAAAGACTTGGATTTATTTCTTGAAATCTAAAGAATCTGGGGAAGTACTTGAGAGGTTCAAAGAGTTTAAAGCTCAGGTAGAGAACTTATCCGGGAAGAGGATCAAAGTTTTGAGATCCGACAACGGAGGAGAGTACATCTCTGGAAGCTTCCATAACTTTTGCATTGAAGCAAGGATTAAGAGGGAGTTTTGTGTCCCTTACAATCCTCAACAGAACGGTGTTGCAGAAAGGAAGAACAAATCTATTGTGGAAGCAGCCAAAACCATGATTCATGACCAAGATCTGCAAACCTTCCTTTGGGTTGAAGCATCTAGGACAGCTATTTATGTTCATAATAGAAGCCCTCACCGAATTTTGGAGAACATGACTCCAGAAGAAGCATTCACAGGGGTGAAGCCGGAAGTAAGTCACCTGAGGATCTTTGGTTGTCCAATATATGTTCATGTACCAAAAGATAAAAGGACAAAGTTGGAACATTCTAGCAAGAAGGCGATATTTGTAGGCTACAGTGAATCTTCAAAACTTATAGAGTGTACATTCCAGGCCAGAAGTTGATTGAGATTTGTAGGGATGTTACATTTGAAGAGGATGTTGCATTCAGGAGATCCAAGGGCATTCACATGGAGATAGACAATGAAGATCAAGAGTCTCCTCAAGATATGGAAGTTGACCATACTTCTGAGATTCAAAGGGAGGCTCCTGGACCTAAAGAAGATGATGATCCAGTCAAGCCCTTGGAACCTACTGATGGGCCCACAGATATTGTGGTTGGTAGAAAAAGACCTCTTTGGGCCAGGCAAACAATGCAGGAGGCAGAAAGGTTTGCAGCCCCAAGAGGAACATTCAGAGAAAGCAAGAGACCTCATAAGTTCTCCAGTTATGTTGCTTTGATGAGTCAAATCATTGAGTCTGAGCCTTCCAGTGTTGAGGAAGCTACTAGTCAGCAAGTTTGGAGAGATGCTATGGCTGAAGAGTATCAATCCATCCTCAAGAATGATGTTTGGGACATCGTATCTAGACCTGAAGGAAAATCTGTTGTTTCTTCTATGTGGCTCTTCAAGATCAAGCATGCGGCTAATGGGAGCATTGAGAAGTACAAGGCTAGGTTCATGGCTAAAGGATTCTCTCAGAAAGAGGGAGTAGACTATGAGGAAACCTTTGCTCTAGTTGCTCGTTATACATCCATCAGGACCATCATTGCAATTGCAGCATCTAAAGGATGGAAGACACACCAAATGGACATGAAGACAGCATTTCTAAATGGTGTAATCGAGGAAGAGGTATATATTGAACAACCTGATGGCTTTGAGGTTCATGGGAAGGAGTCTCATGTTTGCAGGCTGAAGAAGGCTTTGTACAGCCTTAAGCAGGCTCCTCGTGCTTGGTACGAAAGAATTGATCGATACCTGATGAGCTTGGGTTTCTCCAAGAATGATGTTGATTCAAACATTTACCAAGGTAATTGATGGCAAAGCATTAATCTTGGTTCTCTATGTTGATGATTTAATTCTATTGGAGAAGATCACCTCATTATCAAATGCAAGAAGGAGTTAGCTTCAATTTGAAATGAAGGATCTTGGTCTCATGCATTACTTCCTTGGTTTAGAAGTCTGGCGAAGCCAGATGAGATTATTCTAAGTCAAGGAAGTATACCATTGATATTTTGAAGAGATTTGGTATGATGGATTGCAAATCCATGTCTACACCTATGGAGACCAACTTGCATAAGCTTAAGGAGGCTGCAGCTAGTTCAGATCTGGTGGATTCTACTTTGTACAGGTAGTTGATTGGATCATTAATGTATCTAGTCAATACTAGACCAGATATTTGCAATGCAATGAGTGCACTTAGTCAGTTCATGTGTGAACCAAGCCAAATACATCTAGTTGCAGCAAAGCATATCCTGAGATACTTGCATGGCACAGTTCGGTATGGCTTGAGATATTCTTCTAGTGTAGACTTGAAGCTACATGGATATACTGATTTTGAGGTGGTGTTATCGATCGGAAGAGCACCTCTGGATGTTGCTTTAGTTTGGGTCGCGATGATATCTTGGTGTAGCAGGAAGCAGTCTTCTGGGGCACTAAGTACAACAGAGGCCGAGTATATTGCAGCTTGTGTGGCAGCCCGAGAAGCAATGTGGCTTTGGAAGCTCCTTGCAGGATTGTTTGGACAATCGATGGAGCTGACTGTCATTCATTGTGATAATCAAAGTTGTGTGAAGCTTTCTGTCAATCCAGTGTTTCATGACAGAACAAAACATGTTGTGATCAAATACCACTATATCAAAGATATGGTATTGAGGAAAGCAATCCAGTTGAAGTATATCAACATTGATGAGAAGACGGCAGATATTCTCACCAAGCCTCTCTCTAGGATAAAGTTTGTGTACTTTCAAGACAAGCTTGGTATGGTGGAGAATGAAGCCCTAGCTGAGAGGGAGTCTCAGTATCAGTGATCTTCTTTAATGCATTTCTCTCTGTGAGAGGGATTTGAGTTGCAAGCCCTTGTTATTGCATTTCTCTTTGAGAGAGATTTGAGGTGAAAGCCCTTGTTTCCACCCTCTGGGAGTAGCCATGGTGGATGTTATGTGTGTGACTCCATGACAGCATCACGTGAGAGAGTCCATGATGATTTTCTTGTACTTGTGCTTTTTCACCCTCTGGGAGTAGCCATGGTGAATGTCACAATGAGGTGACAACATCACGTTGAGTGATGAGCACTTGTGCACATTTACCATACATGGGAGTAGCCATGATGGTTGATATCACGGTGAGGTGATATTTCTTCTTTCCACATATGGGAGTAGCCAAGGTGGTTGACGTCACAATGAGGTGATATGTCATGTACAGCTGGAAGTATTTCTCCCTAGCTGAAAGGGAGTGTTGATGTTATAGCAGCTTCGGGCTCATCCTTCCAGTCACGAGTGAAGACATAAATTCATATAGCCTAATCGCTATTCATTTATTTGTGATAATTAAAGTGAAGAGGCGCTTCACTTGGCAACAATTAATCACTAAGTTGGCCGACCTTCCTTGCAATTCACAATTATTATGAGTAATTATATTTTATTATAATCGCCGACCTTGTTCTTGAAGAGGTGTGACCTCTCTATCAAAGTGTATATATACAAGGTCATTTTCATTCATTCGATTATCAAGCAAGTTCGATTCCTTCTTTTCATTCAAGTGCGAATTATCCTAGAAGCAGATTGCGAATTCCTTCAAGAGCAAATTTGAGTTTAAGGGCGGGCAGATTGTTATTTGTTATTGTTGCCATTGTTGGTGCTGAATATTGGCCTTGTGATTGGCCTCATTGTAAAGTGAATTGTTGCCATTGTTTATATATATAAGAGAGATATTTGTTGCTGGGTTTTTCTCCCTCAAGTGGAGGGTTTTCCCAGGGTATATGCTGTGTTATTGTGTCTGATTTTGAGTTAAATTTCTGTGTTTTACATCTGATCATAAAACTTAACACCACCCACACAACAGTGACAAAAGTTTTTGAGTTTCAGTCGTAGAAGAAATTTATGATATATAATTTTTATTGATACCGAAACTTGAAGTTGATATGTATTCAAAAGTTGAACTTGTTTTTTGGTCTATGATACATTGATGATTGATATGTATTAAACTCTAATTTCAATTTATATAGTGATGAAACAGTAATATGTTCTACAAATTCAGTTTATATGTGTGTTTTTTAAAAATATTTTAAAAAATTGTGTATTTTTAAATGTTTGATAAATTTGTTAAGTTATTGCTGAGTTTTTGCCAAGTCCCGAGTTTCAAAAATTTTGGGCCTGCCGAGTTATTGCCGAGTCCGAGTTTTTCAACTATGGTGGAAACAATTAAATCAAAGGTTTTGTTTGATTAAAAGGGAATTGGTTTTATGGGTTTTGGTCGCAATGCTATTATTAAGAATGTGGCAAGCTTTCATGAGGAAATATTGATCTGGTCAAAAGTTATGTCAATTTTCCATTTCATCGTGATTGTAGGAGTCTCCAACCTTTTGCCTCATGTTGTGGAAAGAAGCTGAGCATTCAATTCATGGATATAGTATCCATTCACCTGTACCAGATAAAATACATTTGGAAAGAAACAACGTTACTCTGAATTATAATGTAGAGGCAATTACAAAGATGCAGAGAAACAGTCACTCAATTTTCAATTTAAATGATTAGGGTACTTATCTTCATGTGTGGGGTGTCCATATTATTGCATTTTAGTTTTCTTCAGCCCTTGTTATGATAACAGATAATGATAGTTGTGAATGAGAAACACATTTGTTTGCAGTGAAAACTAAATTAAATAGTGAATCTTCTTAGAGTCACGCAATCTCAATGGTAAATCGGAAATGCAAGAAATTCATTGGTTGTGATGATTGGTCCTTCACCACACCATTGAAAGAAAAATGCAAGTATAACCATGTTTGAGCAAAGAGCTATGAAAGTGAGGAATATAATGAAACCTTAAAAATTGTTTGATTGTAGAAGCCTTTATAGAAGGTTAGATGTACAAGTTGAGAAAATTAACTAGTTTGCACAAGAATCATGTCCACAAGATGAATTTGGTATGATAAGAATGTTTAAAGGGAATTAATATACTTGTGAGCTCTTCAAGAGATCCTCATGGGAAGCAAAACCCTAAGTTATATCCACTTGCACACAATTATATTACACAGATCTTATGCATTCCTTAATTTAGGGTTCACCCGTTTAGGTTCACCCTCCTCTCTATTTTAATTTTACTAAAACCTAGATTTTCTAAAACATTGATATGTCACTCTTGGAATTCTTTTCCTAATCTTGCTTAGGTTTGTGACTTGTACTTATGATTCTCATTGATTGGCATTGATCATCAATGGATACTAATATAATTTCTTTCTTTCTTGTAAGTAACCAATTCATCTTTTTATGATAGGAATTGGAGCATTTAGAATTTAATTCACTTGTGGAAGACAAACCCACTTGGTTCAACAAAGACAAATTCTCTAGTATACATTCACAACAACCTTCAGCTTTAGTCTCATAGAGATCCAAGGTACAAAGTAGTTTCTTCCAAGGAACGGGACTCATTCATGAAAGATGCCATGGCATTGATGGAAAGATTAAATCAGATGACCTTGTTCACATACCAACTCCTAAACAGTCAACAAATGAGCCAAAGCTAGAGAGTGATCAAATCTTGGAGATCTAAAACATTTACATGTTGTAATATTAACCAGTACCCTGTTTAGCCAATGTAACTTGTATTTTTTGGTTTCCCCTTGATTTCCATTAGACATTTGTAGAGACTAAAATAATTTCTTCCATTATTTCTTTCTTGGAAGTAACCAATTCATCTTCACATAATAGGAGCATTTACATTTTTGTTCATTCACTAAAAAAGAATTAATTTGGTTAAACAATAATAGATACCCCAGTATAACTGTATAACTATACATTTGTAAGTAAAACCCAAAAAATGAGAATGTGAGAAAATGTCACCCTTACTCTAGTTGATTGCATCACATTATATTTTATAATATTATATTATTGAACATAAGCTAAAAATACAAAGTAGTTAAAATCTTAAAATAGATAGTAATTACAATCTAAAAATAGATAGTAGTTACAACAAACTACAACTACTTATTACAAACAAGTGTACATGTACACTTTATTATTATATCAAACCAATATTCTAATACCCTCTTAATGACTAAACCGGAAGGATCTGAAGTTGTTGTCATTAAATTACAAGATGGCCCTTGAAATGTATATGAACAGAAAGAAATGCCTACATGAGCAATCTTCATAATAGCAAGCATGTGATAAATATATGCATAAAGAACATAATGAGCATACTCTGCTACTAAGATATCAATTGCTTTGCCTGTCTTTTGAGGTGATGCATTTGATCACATGCCCAAATTTCTATAGTTGTGGAGTGAGAGAAGGAGAACTAAGGTGTGTACCCTAAAACCATACAACAAGCGCACTTCTAAATTCCCAAAAGAAATTTCACTCATCTACTCTTCTAGACATTCCTTCTACAACAAGCATGAACTCACCTTATCAAAGGTCAAAGTCTAGCTTTCTGCCAATAGGTTTAGAGACCCCACAAAAGTCTCAAAGGAGGGTGGTGGTGTTAATGGTAAAAGACACCATGCCTTCATCGTCTACTAGTTTGTTGACCACAGCAAGTCGATCCCTAAGATATTTGAATTTTAGAAGATGCTATGACAAAGACCCTTAAGTCTTGTAGTTTTTGAGCCTTATTATTACAGGGATGTGCTTCATGAGGCACCCACCAAATGATTTATATTATGTTTTGGATACATTTTAAAGTAGGTACTCCCAGAAATACCCTGATGAACCAAGTTTATGTTACAGTGGTGTTATGTTATATTCTTACTAGATCTACAACAACTTGATTTTGATGATTGTTTGGAACATAGATGCAACACTCACGGAAAACTCGGGAGTGAAAGAAACTCAACCAAGTTTATGTTACAGTGGTGTTATGTTATATTCTTACTAGATCTACAACAACTTGATTTTGATGATTGTTTGGAACATAGATGCAACACTCACGGAAAACTCGACGAGTGAAGAAAAACTCGCGAATTTTTTTCACTCCCGAGTTTTTCCGGTATTTGTACACAGAAAAAACTCGCCCGTTATTTTGCAAAAACTCACCATACTTTTGGTAAGTTTTGCAAAAAAATGGGCGAGTTTTTGCAAAAAACTCGCACAATTTCTAACACGCCTAGGCAGCCACTAAAAACGCATTTTAAGTTTGTTTTCATTCATTTGTCTTCTCACACTCAGCAAAAACCCTCTCCAAAGCATTGTGCACTGATTTACAGCAATTTTGCATCAAGGAGACAAGATTTGAAGGGCATTTACATCGAATTTCGAAGGAAAATTGGATTTCCAGGTAAGTTTTGAAAAGCACAAAAATATACTGAGAGGGTGGGGGGTGAATCAGTCTATTAACAAATTTTTACCCTCTCAACTTTTATCAACTTCAAACTCTAACACAATATCAACTATGCAAGAATATAACCATATGAACAAGTTGACACCAACATTTTACGTGGAAACTCTTACGGGAGAAAAACCACGGTACAAATAATGTACTCTATGAATCATACAAGTTTTACAATGAATGTAGGCACCAACCTACAAGGAGCACCAACTCCTAAAGTTCGTAGGCACCAACCTACCGGAGGCACCAACCCTCACTTGCCAAGCACCAACTTAGCAAAAATAATAACTTAAGAACAATTTTCCACCTTCAATGTTGCTTCTTCAATGGATGATGGACAATTAAGATCTCCTCTTCAATACCACTCTTCCTCTTGAATTTATCTTCCTTGAATGATCTCCAAATATCTTCATATATTTTCTTTTTCAATTCTTCATACAATGTTGCTTTAATGAATTGATACAATCACTTCCATATGTATTCCTTTTGTTAATGTTAGGATCAGATTTAATAGAAAGCAAAAAAATGAACATAAAGAACAAATAAATACAGTATTTATCCTGGGAAAACCCTCCTTCTCGAGGGAGAAAAACCCAGCCACAAATATGTCTCTTATATATTGAATGAAGTAGCAGCAAACAGCTTACAACTTGACCCACAGAAGAATAGTATCTCTCATAGATACATGCATACAAAAGAAATCTGTTTTCCTCTTTCTAATTTCAATCTGCTCTTCAAAAGATAATTCTCTGCTATAGATGGCAAACTCTCCTTGAAATAACCACTTAACTTAAGCAAGAATCAATCCCAAAATAGGGAGTCGTCACTTGCATGTGCATGCAAAAGGAGACGCACTAGGAGCATTACAATTGCCTATTTTTAGGAGTAGTTACAAATACATATCATGCAAAGATTCTCTTGCATGTCTGACCGAAGATTCTATTGCATGTCAACCATCTTAAATAAGACATTTCATGTGGGTCAGCCAGCTTGTCATTATAGCTATTTAAAGAAGATGCCTCTGCTGCTAGAAGATACCTCCTGCTGCTGATACATCAACATTAAATATAAAATATAATTTGTAATATGTAGGCCACAAGCCCTAATTAAGGAGAAAATATCTCCTGAAGCTACCAAACACTAACACTCCCTCTTAGCTAAGGAGATATTTTCTAGATATTCATGCACCAGTGTGATGTCATCTCATCACGACGTCCACCATGGCTACTCCAAGAGAATGAAACAAGGGCTTTCACCTCAAGTCTCTCTCGCAGAGAGAAATGCATTAACCAAGGTTGATACCTCAAATCTCTCTCGTAGAGAGAAATGCATTAACAAGGGTTGATACATCAAATCTCTCTCACAGAGAGAAATGCATTAACAAGGGTTGATACCTCAAATCTCTCTTGCAGAGCGAAATGCATTAACAAGGGCTGACACCTCAAATCTCTCTCGCAGAGAGAAATGCATTAACAAGGGTTGATACCTCAAATCTCTCTCGCAGAGAGAAATGCATTAACAAGGGCTGATACCTCAAATTCCTCCGTCTTAGAGGAAAATGCATTAACAAGGGCTTTCACCTCAAATTCCTCCGTCTCAGAGGAAAATGCATTAACAAAGGTTTTCACCTCAAATTCCTCCGTCTCAGAGGAAAATGCATTAACAACATATCTCCATGATGATGAAACTCCCTTTGAAGCTCCAAGTACTTGCATCAACCTTCTGACCTCCTTGTCCAAAGTTGCTTTTGATGAATTGTCAAACTCCCTCTGAATGTAAATCCCTCCTCTTCGAAGAAACTGAGCTCAAAGATAACCTGAATAGGTTCCTCCTCTTCGAGAGATGTCTTCAGCCACCAACTTAGTCCCATGGCTGCAAGCTATGACTCCATGCTTGATCATTTCTCCAGTTGGCATGAGTTCCTTACAGGATGCCTCAAGTTCTTCTTCTCTAGGCAATCTCTCATCACCCTCTTGCTCCTCGATCCATCTTGGAAGCATTTAAAGAGAGATTACTAATAGTTTAAACTACCCCAAAGAAATATCAATGCTAGAAGCATGCAAGATTCACTATCCCAATGTTATAGCATGAATTAATAACTACATAAAAATTCATGAATATTATTCAAACAGGGAATACTTATCTTTCCTTTAGGTCTGCTCATATGAGCATTAATTCTGCTCCTGAATGCTGACTCTGCTTAAAACAACAGTTCCTTCTCACGTATCTCCTGGGGAGAAGTCCTATGCCAGATATATTTATGATGATGCTCTATAATCAGCAACCATACCAACTCATAGTGAATATGCAACTGCACAGGCTCAAACGTCTATCCTTCCTGAAGTGACTATAACCTACTTAACTCACATCAAACACAACAGCTAGTGGCCAAGATACAATAGACTTGATGTCTTGATTTACACAATCAGCAATAGGCTTAGTCAACCCAAATCTGATCAGGTCTTTTCAAAAACCTGGCTCTGATACCATGTTAATGTTAGGATCAGATTTAATAGAAAGCAAAAAAATGAACATAAAGAACAAATGAACACAGTATTTATCCTGGGAAAACCCTCCTCGAGGGAGAAAAACCCAGCCACAAATATGTCTCTTATATATTGAATGAAGTAGCAGCAAACAGCTTACAACTTAACCCACAGAAGAATAGTATCTCTCATAGATACATGCATACAAAAGAACTCTGTTTTCCTCTTTCTAATTTCAATCTGCTCTTCAAAAGATAATTCTCTGCTGTAGATGGTGGCAAACTCTCCTTGAAATAACCACTTAACTTAAGCAAAAATCAATCCCAAAATAGGGAGTCGTCACTTGCATGTGCATGCAAAAGGAGACGCACTAGGAGCATTACAATTGCCTATTTTTTGGAGCAGTTACAAATACATATCATGCAAAGATTCTCTTGCATGTCTAATCGAAGATTCTATTGCATGTCAACCATCTTAAATAAGACATTTCATGTGGGTCAGCCAGCTTGTCATAATAGCTATTTAAAGAAGATGCCTCTGCTGCTAGAAGATACCTCCTGCTGCTGATACATCAACATTAAATATAAAATATAATTTGTAATATGTAGGCCACCAGCCCTAATTAAGGAGAAAATATCTCCTGAAGCTACCAAACACTAACACCTTTTAGATCTATTTATACTTCTTTCAAGTCTGCATACTGAACTCTCTTAGATCTGCATATACATCTTTTAACTCTGCTCATTAATCTCCATAAACTCACTCATAATTTACTTATGAACTCTTCGTAGATCTGCTCATAAAGACTTAACAAGTCTGCTCATAAATCAGCTTAATTATTCTCTCCAATATGCTTTATTTCTGCATACATCTTTCTCAGAATCTGCTTCTTCAAAGTCTTTTGGCTGGTGTATGTATGATAGATATCCTTCTTCACACACCACACTTATATCACTCCATGAATCTGATCTAAATCATGCAAATCTTCTTTCACAAACTGATCACATATATGGCAAAGCTTTCCTTCACATCCGATCACACATAATATCTATATCTTCAAAAATCTGCTCAAATCATCTTCTTGCAATCACACATACTTCCCTTTAAAATAAATCTGATTTACACTTCATATATCTGCTCTTTCTCTTCACTTATATCTGCTCTAAACTCAATAATAAATCATTACCCTTTTCTTACTTCACTTTTCCTTTACTCTCTCCTTTTATATCTCCTCAATGGATATGATAATAGACACAACCTGCATATCTCTTCTTTTACACCTGCATACTCATACTCATATACCTGCTGGTGTATATATGATTTTTCCTTTTTAAATTCACACCTCCCTCACTCTTGCAAATCTGATTTGAATCACATTTATATATGCTGGTCATCGATTGCAACCTTTGGTGAAAGATCACATCATTCAAATTCTGTCCTTGCACCCTTTAAAATCTTAAGTCTTGCATCTTTTTCAAATCCCAAATTGCACCTCTTAGAAGAACATCATTAATCTTTATATTTCTTAACAAGAACATTATAAGTCTTTAATATTTATTGTTTTCTTCATCGATCGCACCATTTAATAATCTGACCTTTTATTGTTTGCCTTATCAAAAGTACTCGCACCTTTTAGTTAACAATATGATGAGATCGCATCATTTAGAACCACATTATAAAATCTGTTTGTTTGCTGCTCTAAATAATAATCACTGCTTTAACTTTTGTCTTTTTGCTTATTTCGTCTTATGTGATTTTTGTCTTATTCACAACCCGTTTTGTCTTTTTTTAATTACCTTGCTTTTAGTGATGAAATCGTATCACTTCATAAAGTCATGTCTTTCATTTTATGAAATCGTATCATTTTTTTTTTACCGTCTTTCTCTGTTTTTTGTTTTTTCTGTATTTTTACTTATGTGCTGCACAGAATTTTTTTATTTTAATATTCAAAAAAATATAATCTCATCCTTTTAAGATCATTGTCTTTGAATGATCATATTAAATAGATATCTTCCTTTATATCAATCACTGATGTTAATTACTGTCTTCCTTATGAGTTCTGGTTATGTAACTGATTTATTGCTTCGACCTTGACATTGTTTGAATGGGAACTGTACCATCTTCATCAATGGCTTCATCCATGGCTTCATTAGTTTTGCATGGTTTTCAGTATGATCTTCAGCAATAATGGATCAAGAATTTCTTCAATGACTTCTCAAAAACTTTTCATCAACCTTCAATGGATCATGTTCCAAGGCACTTTGACATCAATGATGGTTTGTCTATGACATTGTCTTCTTTACGTACTTGACATCAATGACAACATTTCAAACAAGTTTTCTGATTTTTCTTATTCTTTCTTTTTTTTTAAAAATTTTCTTCATTCTTGTTGGTTCTATGTTTAAAAATCATCTGAATGTAGTGTGAAAAAGATTTAAATACATTTATATTCATCAAAACAAGATTTAGATTCATTAAAACAAGACTTTTTGATGAATTTTTCTGATTTTTTTACATATTTTGCTGATTTTTTCACTTTTTTGAAATCTTTTTCAAACCCTAGTTTTTTTTTAATCCTCTTTTTTGTGAATTAACATTAGATTAACTTAATTTTTTACTAGTTTGAAGTAATTTTCAAATTTTTTACATTTTTTCACACTTTTTTGAAACCCTAGTTATTATTTTCTTTTTTAAATCCATTTTTTTTGTTATGAAAATGTTTAGAATCTTAGATTAGTTTATATTTTTAGTAATTTAACGTAATCTCTTTTGATTTAATCTAATTTAGCTTGTTTTTACATTTTCTATCAAAAAAATAACAAGTTGTGCTTTCACTTTGTGTGGGTTAATTGATAATGGCTTCTGAATCTGCTTTTGCCTCAGGCTCTGCCCCATCCGTGTCTAGGGGATTTGTAGGCACTCGTCCTCCAGGAGCTAGAGATCTTGCTTGGAAATATGTTTATCTAGGACCCAAACCTGGCTCAATCTTTTGCATTAGATGCAAAAAAAATATCATGGGGGCATCAATCGCCTCAAATACCACCTTGCAGGCATCCCTCAATGTGATGTTAAGGCTTGTCCTAAAACCACAGAAGAAATAAAAAGGCAAATGAATGCCATACTTGCAGCTGCAGAAGAAAGAAAACTGCAAAGAGAGAAAGCAAAAGCAGCAATGCAAGCAGCCATACCCGCTTCTCAAGGTGCTCCACTTGAGTCGAATGATGATCATGATGTTACTCAGGGCATAGTGGGCTCTCTTCGTGGTCCACATGTGTGAAGGCAACCCACCACCACCTCCATCCCTTCATCTACCTCTAGTAGAGCACCAGGGGCAGCCACAAGACCTACACCTACACGCATGCATGATTATTTTGTGCTTAGAAACACAGTTGGTGCACAACTTTTCTTAGGCAACTGGGTGGAATAGGGAGGTGCATGAGCAAGCAGACATTGCTTATGCAGATTTTTGGTATTTTAACATCCCTTTCAATGTGGCGAGTCCTCCTTACTGGCACAATTTGGTCACCGCATTGACAGTTGCAGCAAAAGGCTACAAGGCGTCTTCTCGCTCAAATTTGGGTGGCAGGTTAGTTGTTGTACCCAAAACCAAAATTTTTGTTTCATCAAGGCATTTTGTTTAAAGAGTCTAAATCTTGTTAAAATGATGTCAAGTATAGTTTTTGGGCAATATCAAGCATGGAGTTTTGTCAATAGTTTGTCAGATAAAGGCAATTTCATTGATCAAAACCTGAATCAGAGACTCGGAACGGAGCATTTCATGATGGAGGAGCGTTTCACGACAGCATTTCACATTGTACATGGTCATTTCAGTGATCGTGATGATGATTTTAAAGGTTAAAATTATGAGGATTTCTCAGAGAAAAACAAGAAAGCGCAACTATAGCCTAGGGGCGCCCTTCTGTTTGAAGGTCAAGATCTTGTTAAAAATACTCATAAATACAGTCAATCTCTTCAGAATTGGTCTGGTTATCCAATGAGCTATCCAGCGAAGCTTTCCGAGACCCACAGCTCCGGCAACTGGCGACAGAAGATGAAATTTCCAAAGTTCCAGATATGAGAAAATTGTTCTTTTCCAGCAAAAGCGCAACTATAGCTTGAGGGCGCCCATCTTAAAGAGGGGGTAGATCTTGGCACTTTTGGTAGCTGATACAGTTAATCTGTTCTCGACTAGTCTGCTTATCCAACAAGATATCAAACGCAATCATCCGGGTCCCAGAGCTCCGGCAGTCGACATTTGAAGATGAGCTTATAATGGAGTTTTCACATCTCAGAGCTTCCTCATTGCATTTCCAGCGCAACTATAGCTCAGGGGCGCTGGTTAAAATGGCCCTTGAGATGGTCCAATTTGCAAACGAGGTCTTCCTAACATCAGTACTACGCTAGTCCAGCTCCGCAACGCACCAAGTTGCCTGTCGATCAGACATTCCGGGTGATCGTGGCAGAGTTTCTATCAAGCACGTAATTTCACGTGCGGACCAACATAAAATTTTCATTGTATTTCTACAGTCCAGAGGCGCCTAGCCTTTAGGCCTATCAGATGAGGTCGTTTCCTTCGAAGTCTTCACAAGATTCAAGCATAATTACTTTATCTATCCAACGAGCTCAGCCATCAGCTTCGAGGATTTGGCAGTAGCTCGTACATGTGAGGTCTTTGGCGAAGTGTTGAAAAGTGAAGATAACTCGCGAAATGGCGAAGTGTTGGTCGTTTATTCTATCTTGGGATGGGCGCCCTTCTATTTGAGGTCTTAGAAGCGGTTTTCTTGCTTCGTCGTCTCTAGAGATTTCTTTTCTCACTCCTTCTGGCTGTCTGTAAAAACAAACGTGGCTCGAATCGGGTTATCTCAGCTCCAGATATCAGAGGTCAAAGTAGGGCATCTGGTTGAAAGTTCAACTTTCGTCAAAATGGTGCCAGTGCAACTAAAGGCTAGGGGCGCTTTTACTTTTGAGGCCCTTAATGCACTTTTCAAATGTCGTGCGTATATCCGTTGGATGCAGAATGTCTCCAGTCATGCAGTGAACTTGGTTTCCTGTCAGCAGGGTTCACCGTTCGCGGCCAGCAGTCGTTTGAAGTTTCAGATGGCAGTTTAGGAAAATGGTTAAGTCTGGAACCTGTAAATGAATTTAATCAGGGGCGCTTAATTTTTCAGGGTGTTAAATGATGGATTTTGCAGTAGTGTCTCCCAGCAAACGTTTCTTCTTTGCTCAGCAGGCTTTCCGATGAATTCTCCAGCTTAGTCTCAGAATCTCCTGGTCACTCAGAAATTAGTGTCGAAGATGGCCAATCGTGACTTTGTCGTCAACTATAAAATAGGAAGTTAATAAAAAGTGTAAAATCTTGAGCAAATGGACGCCTATAAGCTCAAAAGATGACTTTTCGGAATCGGTGAAGTCTAATGGTGAATCCTGAAGCTTCATTCGAATTGTCAACTGAAGTTTAAAATATTTAATATTTATTTTGCATTAAGTGGCGATTTTCTATTTTTGGCGCCTTTGCATGATGATGAATATTTTATTATTATTTAAATTTCAAACTTCCAGTCAGTGGCAGTTCAACTGAGAAGGGTCCAATTGAAAGGCTTCTATTTCAATCAGGGTTTCGAAATCTTGCAGTCAAAGTTGATGCGAATTTCTTCTTATTTAAGCATGGCGCCTTCATTTATTATTCACAAAGCTTCAAGAGAAATTCGTGTTTCTTAAGAGAAATTTGTATTTTTCAAGGCAAATTCAATTCTCAAGATCAAAGGCGTATTCCTTAGGCAAATTCGCAAATTCTTCAGTTGGCAAAGAAATTCTCAAACTTTCAATAGAAATTCATATTTTCTTCAAAAGGAAAATTCGAATTTTCTCAAAGAACAAAGGCGCAATTTCAAGATAAATTCGTGGTTTTCAAGCAAAGGCGAATTCTTTCAGATCAAAGGCAAATTCCCCATCAATTTCCAAAGGCGATTTTATCTAACAAATCTTTTTGCAGGTTAAAAGTTCACAATTATCAGCAATTTGAAGAATTCAAGGGCAATTTTCATTGAAGAAGAAATTACAAAAAACGTCTTCTTCCTCCTTGGTTCTCAAATTTCTCTCAGATTCCAATTCGCATGTTCCTGAAATTGGCAAATTCGACAAGTTCAAACATCTGGATCATTTCTATATAATTTCCTCGAGTTAAAATTGTGCGCTTGATTTTTCAGGAATTTTTAACTTCAAAACATTCGTTCTCGAGTTACTAATTTTCTCAACTGAAAAGTCTTTGCATGATCAAGTAGAAGTCATATTTTCGCATATCTGACATTCTGGGTTGTCTTAGAATCTTTTTCTGGACAAAACCCATATCTCAGATTTTTTGCTGAAAATAACTCTTTGAAAGGCTATTTTTAACTCTCGCAGGCTATTTTTAGCTTTCCAGAAATCTTGTCAGAACATAGTCGAGTTCACAATCAACAGGCGAGTTTTTCAGAATGCAGTTCACTCAGCTCGAATACAGGACCAAAACAGTCCTTACTCATGATTTCCTCAGGTTGGTTGAGACAGGTCTTCACAAAGTATTGCCAGAAGCAGTTCTAGATCCGGTTAAGATCAGAGCTTCAATTATTCAAAATATTGAGCAGTCTGGCTTATTAGAGGCCGCTTCCATACCTATCTCCGTTCATTGTATTGAATTCGTGATGGCTTGTATTAAGCATTACAATTCTACTACTCGTGAGATAGTGTCAGTTGATGGACGAGTCATTTGCAGTCTCAAACCTTTGGACATTGAAAGGAGTTTTGGCATTCCTCAACACCCGAACAGTTTGGTTATTTCCATGGAGCAGTGTGAGCAGGCATTTGATGCTGATGTGGACAAGTGTCAGAAGAAGATGGTAGAAAGATGGTTAAAACAAGCAAAGAACAGATTGCCAAACAATGTGGCGCCCGGTGAATACAAGGATAATTATGCGATTCTAATCACACTCCTGAATCGTGTCCCAGGTCAAGCACATGCGAATGTTTTCCAGCCTTGGATGTATTACATTATTGGTCGCATCATTTCTGGGCAGGAGCATTATGACTGGGCATACTTCATCAGCGATATTCTCCCGAGCCCGGATCCGCAGGTTTCCTAGTTTCCCATGAGTTTCACATGTGTTAAAATTGTATCTTGTGTATGATTGCTTATCGGTGGTTCAGAGTTAAACCGTTCGGTGTTGAAGTCTATGAGTATTATAATCGGCTTGAGTTCACGAGGCTTAGCGTCATTTCAAAGCGTGTTCCACGGGGGCTTTTGACTTATACAGTGAGAAATTTGGACCGGGAGTTGCACGTTCGTATCTCGGCAGTTGCTAGGGCAGCGATGGATGGATGGATGGGCGGATTGGTTTATTCAATTCCCAACATACACCTATATCCGAGTATACGGGTTTACAGGAAATCCAGCTATGCTTCCACGTTATCCTTCGGATAAGACAATCTTTCAGGAGTTCCTGAGATAGATGCATGATGTTCATCGTCTTTTATGCCGCAGGCACAGACCATCTATCAATTTTCCTTTTCAGTTTGGAATGTATTGGTGCAAGTCGGCAATTGATGCTAAAGTTGCAGGGCAAGAGCTTGAGAAATATCATCTTAAGTATCTTGTTGAAGCACGTGCCTATGATATTTCAGGTCATTACACAACTTGCCTTGTTGGAGGTATATTTCATGAGCCTTCTATGGAGGATTACTGGGCAAATTGCGCAGATGACTTCGAGGTTCGCAGATGTAGTTACAGCCGCTTCTCTCTCTCACAGATTTCTGTTTTCTTGTCAAAAGATGTGGGAGGTTTATCAGATGATGAGGGAGAGGTTCTTCCTCGGTTTTCGGAAGAAAGCGAGTTGATACACAGCCGTTTCCAGCAGTTGATTGGTACGCAAATGAATACGCAATAGTAAAGGAGAGGTCAAGTAGAGTTATTCAGAACAGTATACTTTACCTCGACAACAAGAAGACCATGAGGGTAAGTGTGCAGGCCCGGTATGATGAAGTGGTGAATCCTTGGCTACCTTCGTCGAAGCCGTGGAAAGAAAAGGAGTAACCCTCCTGAAAGGTCAAGCATGGAAAATAATTCAAGGGCAAAGGCTTGCTATTATCTACCTGAGAGCGGCCGGACATCCAGTCTGAGCCGGTTGGGGAGACCGATTCGAGAGTCACGGTGCACGAGGTTCTCTCGAGTTCCTACACCAGTTTCAGAACCGTCACCAGTCCCAATTCACATTGAATTGGATTTAGACTCTCCACCTCACAGTGGGTCCTCTACACATTCACTTGCGTCGCAACCTCCTGTTGCTAGTACCAACCCTTCTAGTAGCATTAGCCGAGACCAATCTTGGATCGAAGCTCAGCTAGGAAGGAAGAGGAGGCAGCCATCCTATGTTCTCAATCATTCTGATTTTGATGAAGTTTATCAGGATGCGCCAGACAAGAGGGTCAAGAATATGGTTCATGTAGAGAGGAACACTGACATGGAGATCGTAGTCGAGACTGTTGTACCTCCACAGGGGAAGAGCTTGGTTGAGTTAGAATCTCAGGACTTCGAGGTTATCACAGTTAACCTTGGTCGTAGCACACGTCAAACCCAAGTTGATCTACTACAGGTTGCTACAAACAGTGCCAAGGATAGAATACTGAAGGATGGAGAAGATAAGGCGGCAGCCCTCAAGGCTGAAATTAGGCAACCGTCGGTATGTTTCCTAGCCTTGGCCACATAGACAGGATGTCATCGTCACCTCCTACGTCTTGAGCCTCGATTAAAGCAAAGTCGCTTAATCCATAGTTGCATATGGCAAGCGTTTAGATGGAGTGGGAGGAAGAGTTCGTTGCTAGAGGCCGTGCTATGCTCACAGAGTTGTATCAGTTGCGGTATAATGCACGAGAGCTCCGTATTCGTCTCCAGGATGAGGAGCGAGATATGGCGATTAATAAACCCCGAAATGAGATTATGATTGCTCACCTGAGTGTGGCATATGATGCAGTCACAGATGCAGAGGATAGAGAGGCTATCTACTCTTGGAAAACACTGTTGGTTTTCAAGGTAAAGATAGAGGACACTTTGGCGTCAGAATTGGCTGAGAGTAGAGAGCATGTTACTAGTGCACTCAGGTCTGTGAGAACCTTGGTTTCTCGCTTACCGTGCCGATATCAGATTGAGGGTGGTGCCTACGTTGAGCTTACCAATGTTCAGTCAGAGCTTCAGGCACTCATTCATACCATTTTCAATGGGGAGACCGTTGGCTGTAAGGTTACTCAGCTTACAGTCATGTTCGATGAGGCAACAAGGAGCAGAGGTGAACTTCAGTCTCAGATCACAGCTGGTGAGGATATGCTGCACCAACATAGCATTCTTCGACAGAGTCTCATAGCTCCAGATAGTGATACAGTTAACAATCTCGTTGAGGGATTGGTTGCTCGAGATCACGGACAGTAAACTTCAGTTCCCACCTCTTAGGATAGACATTACACACAGGAGTTAAACTTGGCGTTACTTTCTCAAGTTAACTCACTATCTTGTCTCATGCATATCTATTCTGAGATTAGCTTTACACACTTGGAGTTTCTTTTAGGGTTTTTCGTTAACTGATGATAGTCTTCCAATTAACTCGCTTTCAATAAGGACGTGCATGCTTGCACAATTGTCCATTTTTAGATTAAATGTTTTGGTTAACTGATGGTAGTTTTCCAGTTAACTGTATAGTTTACTTCATTAGGGTTTGGCAGCAAAACTTGCATGCATTGCAAGACTGTAGATGACTCAAGGTGATTTTAGGGTTCCCTACACCTTGATGTATATAAATAAGAGCTTTTGCTCATTTGTAATTAACTTTTGCACGAGAGAGAAATATATGTTGCGCCTACCTTGCCTTCAATATTGCTCTTTTGGTATTTGTTCATGCGTCTTCACTATTATGATCAATTGTTATGCCACATAGGGTTTCATGCAATCGTAATGGTGAATTCTTTCCATAGTTTAGATAAATCTGTTTTGTGTTCAATAAACTTGTTCAGATTGAGATGATAGTTGTGCCCACCTTGCCTTCAAGTAGAGAATCTACACTTGTTTATCGTGTGTTGTTGTGAACAATAAACTTATTCGAATTGAGATAATAGTTGTGCCACCTTGCCTTCAAGTAGAGAATCTGTATTAAGTTTATCGTGTGATGTTGTTACCAATAAGCGTGTTTAGATTGAGCTGATAGATGTGCCACCTTGCCTTTAAGTTGAGAATCTACACTTGTTTATCGTCTGATAGTCAAACCTTGCTCCGTTTCCTCATGCTCTGTTTTCTTGAGGAACCCGGATAGAATTTAAGTAATTAAGTTTAGTTGTAGTTAGTAGTCCCAGAAACCAGAAAATACTCAACAAGAACGATAGCTGAGAAAGCCTTGTACCTCACAAATGAAACAAAAAGACAGGATTTAGTTTAGTTTATTTCCATTTGCAAGTACTTTTGTCAAGCACAACGAGGGGCTTCCCCTCCTAATTTGAAGAGCACTCATTACGTAGTGTGCATAGCTGTCCATACCAACTCTTACTCTAGAGGTGCTAGTTGTTATGCCAATAGTTACTTTACAAATTAGTGACTAACTTGAATATCAAGAGCATGTTTTGCGAGTTCATAATAACAAGGTACATGCAATCTATTACATTTCTCACAATTTTGACCAATTATAAGCTCAACCACTTTCCAATCAATTTTAGTGCCTTATTATCATCATTTTGATCAAAAGTCCAGCATCATACACTCAATTAGACATGGAATGTCATTGTCTAGAGTCCTAGACTAACTCCCCACATTCTCTTTACAAAAAGATGTCTTTGATCATTAAGGCAACATAGCAGGTCTTGCTCCAACAGTTTTTACTTTGTATTCCAAATTAAAAAATTGAAGAGCATGGTTATTTCTAGGTAGCTTTCCAATTCAAATTTGCTAAAATTAGTTGCTTATTGACAATTACTTCCTCCACAAAGCCATTCTTGGTGTGGAGTGTGAATGAGTAAATATATTGCCTGCTGCCATTGGAACACTAACATCAATTGCTATTTTATCTCTCAAACAACATCCAATTTCATTTAACTCATTTTTTTATTCTCTATGGTGCTCTTTCGAGGTGAGGTATTGATGGCATCCTCAATTGTCATGACCCAAATGTGACCTGCATTGTTCCTCAATCAGCAATGGGCATTTTAGTTTGAAAGCTGACATCGCTTTGAAATCTTATCCTAACTACCAAAACAGAAAAGCCTCAAGAATTTGCTTCATACCATTCCTCTTAATATGATATGTAGTTTTAGTTCAGCAAGTATGGCTCGGTGGTAAAGATAGAACTTTACTGCAACGTTAACCTAACTTAAAATCCCATCCTAGGACCAACCGGACATTCTCCTCATAAATGTGTACAAGTATATAAAAGCACATCTAGTACCAAGCCTAGGAATGCACCCTTTCTGTCATATAGCCATTCTTGAACAATCAAAATAAGTATGATTTGTAGTTTCAATTTCCTCCAAATATGAAGTGGAGCTATTTATTTAAAGGGCATATCACAATTCAGTCTTCAACAAGTTTTTTTCTTTTCTTTTTCTTATCTTTGATGGAAGTTTGAAAAATCCATTTCTTTTAGAAACCTACACAGAACAGCTTATTTTTGAACCCACAGACTTTTCTTCTATTGTGGAAAATTATCAACCCTCATTTTGTTTATTGGTCAGATAATAGGTCAAGGCGAGGCATTACACTGAATTATTTTTCATCCAATCATTCTCCTCAGTCCAGATCTTCTGAAGCTTCTTATATTACTCTGGCTTGGAGAATCATAACTTTTGCAAGCTAAAGGTGAGTTCCAAGAATCAACACTAGCTTTAAGCATTCCCTTTCTTTTCAAATCAGCTTCTGTTGGCTTGACATTCTTGCTTCTAGACCCCCAGTGTTTCATGGCCATTAAATGGTGCCTAAGTTCTTAGGATGCATGATTCCAATTTGTCTATTTCTTGGACAATCGGAATATGGAAATCAAGTTTGTCTACACATGAAGGTGGCTAACAATACACCTGATAATCTAGTCATAAAAAGGTCTTTGATGCTCACATGACTATTTAATGATTGTGTTTAGGATTTAGACCTCTTTGATAGGCACTAAAATAGGACATATACGAAGCCCTTCCCATGCATCATCGCCACTTCATGTTTCCAAGATGTGAGAGCAACCAAGAAACATCCTCTAGCCATCCTTAAAAGTACTGGAAAAAGGAGACGCGTGCTTGAAAGGCATCAGAGCTAAGTTTGACATCCTAGTGTTGGCTAGACATTCCTGCAGCCACCAAACTTTTAAAGCCATTTTTTTCAATTGTCTAAAACAAACAAACAAAAACAGTAATTTAAACCAAAAAAAGCAGCCACAAAATATTGCATTTGGAAAATTCAACCAATATCACTAGGAAAGCATATATAAAGAGGGAAACTTTAGTTTAAATATGTCAGTTGCATTTTAAACAAAGTTAAATTTCAATGCTTCACATAAAAATATCAACAACTCAATGACTTGAGCTTCAAAACAATTACAAACATGTAGGCTAACCTAAGCATGTCTTGAGACAAAATTCATAGCTCGATTGATTCTGATACAACCAAGCTACCTTGACAGAAAATAAATTACAATGGTTGATTCAATAATTATTCCATCCAAAACTACCTATTTTCTATCCTCCATGTAGATGTTACTGTAACTAGGCTGTTTTCTGCATTTAACTCTTGGATTTCCTTCAAGTTAAATGGACAACTGCAGTATCCTAGCTGGGTCTTATCAAACCCATATTCTCCACATTGGTGTTGATATTTTATCCTTCACCTTAGTTTCTTGAGTCATGCATTAAATTCCCATTGTAATTCCTTCCATAGAACCTTCTTCATCACAGATTCCAAGCAGTCTGTCATCCATATCTACCATGCAATGGACATTGTGAAGTGAATATAATTTTCTCAGTTACTAATTCAAACAGAATATTATTTTCAACTTGTTGACCAAAAATTACTGCTCCAATGTCTGGACAGGTGAATTTGTTTGCAACATATATATTTTAATGTCGTCCACCAAGTGTACATATATGTTTGAATGCCCTCCAAACTTTTAAAAACAATGTTAACTAAATAATGTCATCAGGCATTGACCCCTTGTAACAAAGCACATATGAAAGCATGCCACTGGCTATGATAATATGGAAATTAAAGTAAACAATCCATGAACAAGCATCAATCAAGGATAAAGACTAACACACAACTGTGCTCAATATTAGAGGCAACTTTAGACAAACAAATGACTACATTAATGTAGAAGATTATTCCTTCAAAAACTTATAGAACTACAAATTTAATGAAAAAGAAGAGCTCACCTGCACCACGCTCCCAAACCCGCATTCGCAAATGTCTAGAGGAGAGAACCTGTACAAACTCTGCCAAGGCCAAAAATCCAAAGTCCACAACAGTAAATATTTTTATCTATATTTCAAGTAAGCCAAAAACAAAAATCATTTATAACCCAGACCATATAAGAATTAGAAATTAATGAAACAGATGATAGTCTTGACAGGGTTGAAGAAAATTCAGCAAATTTATTTTCAAGTAACAGAGAGGGAAGCAAGAGTATCACTTGTATCTTTAGTTTAAAAGAAAAGAAAAAGAACATTGCCAAACAGAATTCTCATGCTTAATCATTTATCAACCAAAAGTGTTGTACTTTCTAACTACAAGAAAGCCAAGAGAATGAAGACATTATGACTACGCAAGCCCTGGACCTCATCATTCTCACTTTTCTCAATGTGCTAAAGAAGACCCTATAATACATGTACCTTTCAAGGATCAATCTTAAATACTGTCTTGGTGATGGTATTTTTCTACGTTATTGAGTTCACCCCTCTTGGCCCCCATACCTGACCCAAATGAGTCTAGGTCTGAATCTGGGGATAGGTTTCCTGGGTATGTTTGTAACGTATTCAAGTTTTACCTAGGTCGTTCCACTTCCAACCATGCCCTAGCTGAACCCAAGCGAAAAAAATGCATTTAAAAAAAGAATTGGTTTTTCAGCACATTTAAACTCTATAAATTTTATTTTTATTTGATTGGAAGTCAGCACTCAACCAATAGGAAATCATTCCAAACAATGTAGCATGGAAGCTTTGCTATCAAATATATATGTATTTAGAATTCCGATATTGAACTAGGAACAGTAAGTCAGTTCTTAAGATAGGTCGATACCTAGGCAAACAAATAAATGTTTGCAAGTTTATGAATCCTCATTGGCAATCTGTTCCACATCAATGACAGGATTCAACTAGCAAAGGATGGACTATATTTGAAATATATTTGAGGCTCTTAACACGGGGATATCTCCCTTTTTCTTTGTCATCACAGAATCTGTAGATATTTCTGAAATATCGCTGACCCTCAACACCAATGACAGGATTTCACCACCAAAGGATGGAACGCGCAGAGGCTGGAAGCAAAGACAGCAATGAGCCCCCAAATTCTGACATTTCATTACTGTTTCTGTTGCTCACTGTCTACTGCTGCGATGGTGGAATGCCCCTGCTGCTGTTACAATCTCACCATTGACCCAAAATATATTTACTAAATGAATGAATGAAAGATTTTCATTCCACATCCATGAGACCAAACGGTCTAAGGGACCAAGAGCAGCAACCAAGAAACAGAACCCAGATTCAACCTGGTTAAACAAGGGGCCCACAAAAGCCTTAAGCAGTTTTTAGGCCCTTGTCGATGTTGGATCTTTCTTTCAAGAAGGTTCCTGCTTTATATTTCTATAGGATTTATATTTTTAGATTTTAGAAGATTTTTATTTATGCACATTATATATAACATATTTATTTTATATTTCAATATTAAATAATTTATTGTTTACAAAATTATAGATTATTTATTTATTGTTAACATATATAATATTAAAAATATATAAAAATAATTATAATAACAATATAAATTGATCAAATAAATATATAGATAGATAGATGGATAGATACAGATATAGATATAGATATAAATAGACTATGGCAAAACCAATCATACCAAACTGGAGGAAAATTTGGAAAAGTGTTGAACCCAAACCAACAACATAAGTATTTTTGGATATGTAACTTTGCCCCTTGATTCTTGTGTGCTACTTCTTTCAAAGTCTTCAAGCCCCCTTTGAAAACTCCCTTGAGGATCCCTTCTTGATTTTTGTGTGCTACTTTTTTCAAAGTCTTCAAGCCCCCCTTCAGTTCTCAAGTCTGTCCCTTTGGCTTCTTTGCTCACCCTCAATCTCTTCAAGCCCTTCATTTGAACTTTTATTCATTTACCATGGTTTATATTTTTTATTCTTGTGAGATTTGATCCATTTTTTTTCCAGTCATCTAAAGATATTCCATGAATAGTCATTAAATTAATTAAATGTTTACTTGTGTTACTTTTACATGGGAGTATATCATTACAATCCTCCTCAACGTTTGTTACAATAATCTAGCAAAACCATTGGCCGTGAGGATTAATTTGCTCACAGCCCAAACAATCAAAAAGAAGCAAACTGAGTTTATTAAACTGCATTGGATTTCATAATCAAAATGTGGGATTGGCTGCGATTTGGCCCTTCTTTTCACAGAATAGTGGAAACCACTTTCATGAAGGCCTCTATGTAAGGATTAGCCAATATTTGAGGTAATATCTAAACCTCATGTTAGTCTATGTATGCTATTCCCACAAACTTTGAACTCAAACTGTAGGGGAATATGTGAGGTGTCACTTTAGTCTTATACCTCTTTCATCCCTTTTGAAGAGAATCTCAGAGTTACATTTCAGATGTAACTACTATGACACTTTGCACACACTCCCTTCTCACCTCATGCAGAATACGGACACCAACAAAGCTTAACCAGGGTAATGATTGAGTTATTAACTCCTTTAACTGCTTCACTCTATTTAAAGAGTTCATTCCTCCTCTTTTCATTGAAGGTTAATCATCTTCTTTATTCTTTCTTAATGCTTCTACTTTCCTATTAAAAATAATAACAGTGAGAGTAGTGCTTTGAGACAACATTCATTAATTTATTGAGTACTTTGTTTCCATTAAAATGGTTTACCCTATTAGGATATATTAGTACTATATTAGAATAATGACAAATAATAGTGCAACTGATATTACACTTGTCTTTTTGTTTCTGCTCTTATGTAACTGTCATCTTTATGGCCTTTGTAACTGTTGTCTATTATTAGACGTTCCTCAATAATATAAGACCACCATGCTGCCATCTCCTCCTAAGATAGACAAGCCTACTCTTTCATCTCATTCTTTGCTCACATTAACATTCCCACTTGTCAATTTGTGTCTACACATTTTAATCCTTCGTCTTATTTTTGAGGTACTAGTGTACCTTATATGTAAAATGTATTTATAAAAAGAAATATAAGTAAAAGGTCTTGCAGATTTATCTTTTAGTATGCACACATTAAGTGTGAAAGAAGTTTCGATTGATACAGTGTTGTAGTATGTACCCATACAAAAAATTACGTGTTAATAGTTACATTTCAAGCCACAATTCTTTCATTCCTCATTTGTATGTCAAATCTAAGTCCTTGTTTATTATGGTCATCAATGTAGTGGTCATCATTTTAGCTAAGATCTTTAAGGCCTACAAGAGGAGCATTACTAGTGCATCAGATACAAATTTGGATATAAGGAAAGGCAAAGGAATGTTCATTAGCGTTTCAAAGACATGACTTGAAAAAGGAAAAGGTACTTGAAAGCATTTTCAAGTTAGGAAAAGGTGCTTGAAAGCATTTTCAAGTTAGGAAAAGGTACACAAGTGATTCGAAGCACAAGAAGGAGAAAAAATGTCATACTCAGAGGTCAGAAAAAAAATTGTTTCCCAAATGCCCAGGCACGTGCCCATGAGGAGAAATGTCACTTTTGAATGAATTTCAAGTGGAATAATGGCTTAATAGGCCAAAATAAGTAATTTTGGGGGTGAAAAGGGTTATAATAGGTCAAAAGACACATCTAAGCATCTTTACTCACTTAAGTGTAAAGTGGAAAGGCTATAGCAAGTCCAACTCAAATTAGAACTTACAAAAGTGACTTGAGTGAAATTACAAACATTGCAAAAGTGCAATGAGACCACAAAAGTTACATCTCTTCCACTTAAGTGAAATTTCAAAAATACAAAAGTGATTAAGTGAATGTAAAATTAAAATTAGAACAAAAGATGAGTTTAAGTGAAAAAGTGCAATGTCAATGACAAATTAGAACATGAAAAGTGACTTTAAAAAAAAAAAAATTCACTCAAGCAGTAAATGCTAATGAAGAATTAGAACAAAAGTGACATTTTGACAGTTATGTGGCTAAGTGCATGTCATATGATTTATGCATCTAATTGTCAAAGTAAAAGCATAACAAAATTGCACTCTCAAGCCCAAGCATGTCCTCAAAGTAGTGACTATCAATTTGTCAACCCAAAATTAAATCTAAAAGTGTTCCAAACATGAGTATAATTCCAAGATCTCTTCATTGTTCGGTTCTATTGGACCATGATCCTACTTCTTCGTCCATTCTTCTTCAGAGTCCAAATTTGATGAATCCAAGGAAGTTGCTTTCTCACTAACTGCTTGGTTCTTCAAATCAATTATATACTTTTGACCCTTGTTCTCAATGGAGATTGTATTGTTTTTCCAATTGTGATCATCTTTGGCTGCTACCAACCAACCCCAACCCAACAAGGCATCATATGCTTTCTTCCCTAATGAAATGAGCATAAAATTCAACTAAAATGTTCAGGTTCCAATAATTACCTTTTGTCCCATTAAAACTCCAAGTACCTTAATACCTTGTTGATCTGCACCCACCAGTTGAAAAGTTGGGGGCCAAATGGTCGACTTGCCCAAACTTCTCTAAGAGTCTTTTGGAAGCATGTTCACAGGTAATGTCCCCTTCTCAGCACTAGTCCTTTCTAAGACCATTAGCCTATTTTGGAGGCCCATAGGCTAGTCGGAGGCTAAATTAGGGTTTCCTATTTTCTAGGAGGTATCTTTATGAGTTTTCGGGGGATGGTTGCAGAAGTTAACCAGTATGACTTTTGGGTCTTTTTAGGTTTTCAGAGAACTTCAATGGGCAATCACATGCATTTTCATCAGTGACTATTTCTCGACTTACTCTTTTTAGTAAGTTACGACGACTAACTGGAATGTGCTCAAATGGTGTTTGGAGTCGCTTACTATTTTTAGTAAGTACTATTTATGGTAGTGTGGTTTGGCAACAGTTCAACATTCAGTTTCTATTAATGGCAGTGTGGCAATTCAGTTTTGGCAATGGCTTCTCCAACGTTCTTGGAGTTCAGAAAAGGAAAGTTTAATAACTCATGTTATATTTTAATGTTGCTTTTTGGATCCCACGTCTAGGCAACATAACTTAAGTTGTTTTTAAAAGGTGGACTCATGTTTTGGATGCCCCTTTTGGAGACCTTGCAATTTTTAAATGTTAATTTGATGCCAAAGTGAAGGGGGACGCCTAAGTCTTGACTTAAGTGAATTTTAATGAATATTTTATTCTCCTTGAGGTGGGCGTCCCTTTTTGGAGGGAATGGAGAAGTCAAACTTCTGGGGTTTTGGGCTTATAAATATGTCTCTCCTCCTCTCATTTGGACTATCCAATTTTATCATAACGAAGTGCTTCCAAAATCATTTCACACTCTTGCTTCGAGGTTGATACACCTCCTAGTTCTTCTTTAGCTTCGAGTTTGCAAGATAACTCCTAGCTGAACAGTGGATGCTTCTTCATTCAAAGGTTGCAGATTGAGCTTCATTGGTGATGGCTTCTTTCATGTTTCCTGTTCTTGTGGGTTTTGATGTTTTTTTATATTTTGGTGTGGGTGCGAATTAGATTTTTAGTTTGATATATTTTGGAGTGATTTAAATCAATTTTCATGTTGCTGGTTTGAGTATGGCTGAAGCATGTTTTTTGTTCGTAGTGTTCTGAAGAGCTGGAATAATTTTGTGGGTATTGGCTTAATACTTTCCTTGCTCCTAGGTGCCCCTTTGCCTAGAGTTTCATAATTTTTGGTGGTGTGCTTGATTTTTACTAGCTGGTCGCCCTACTTGGGAGGTCGTATAGTTTGCCAGTGGTGCCTTGAAATTTGTGTCAAAGATTTGTTACCAGTTTTAGGGTGTTTGTCAGTTAGAGTTTGGATGCCCAAGGCTTCTTTGCCATTTGCCACTGATTTGAGGTCATTCCGAGGAGTTTGGAGAGAGTTATGATGATTTCATGAGGGCTGATTGAAGATACCAGTTCACTGTCCTTTCATATCAGACTGCTGTCACGACATATCAGACCTGGTATATTCATTGTTTTCTCATATTTTCAGAACGCTTAATCATTGTAAAGTTGTAGGGATGGACATCTGATACTTGGGCTTTCATATAGCTTTGATTATCTCATGATATATTGTATTAGACTCCATTTTGTAACGCTGATATAGTAGTACTAATCAGCTTTCCACTTTCAATTATTTTGTATTACAGTCCCACTAAAGAAGTGGTTGAGTTCTCTTTAATTTCTTGTTGCCCACTGAAAAGTGGAAATGGCTGGCTATGCCGCCAAGTTCTTTACTTTCCTGTAGCCCGCTAAAAAGTGGAACTAGCTGGCTTTGCCACCAAGTATTTACTTTTCTCTATTGGCTGGCTTGCCACCAATAGTTCATTTGAACTTCCAACATTTGAGATTGTAATCAAATCCCCTTACATTGTATGCTCTCACCTTGCCCACTCCAAGATCTGGGTGATCAGAAAGTGAAGGGTTGCTTTCAGTTTGCTTATCTTTAGATTGGGCTAACGCTAACGAGTGAAGTTTGTGTGAAAAATTGGGAAAAAACTAAGGGGGTATATTTCATCACACCAAACCTGCCATCAACAATTGTATTGGTGATAATCCTTCGAAGGATCTCCATATTCACCACTGTTGGTTTCTTTGTTGTGTTAACTATGAGTAGCATTAGATCAATCACTAGGTCACCCAACATGGAGGTTCAGCTATTGGGTCTTCATTATTGCCAAATTTCAAATGGGTTGTAGCATGCACCATATCATTGTTCCCCAATACAATCACATTTTGAAGTTTAAGAATACTTTGTAATTAATCCACTACTTTAACCGATATGGTAGATTGAAGTACTTACCTTGTAATATTTGAACCGAATTGTAATTTATTTGTTATTGTACTTGCATTTGCATTTGAGTGACATTATTTGTTAGCCACAACATTCTCCACTTCAGCCCTTGCTTCATGAAGCCTTTCTTTTTTTGTATGTGGGTCTAGGTGCATAGCCTTCTTTGCTTGGGCACAAGTAACGACCAATAGTTTAGTATTCCTTACATCAATCATGTTGACACTGGCCCTTTACTTGGGACATCCAATGTCTTCACAATCTCTAGGTCCACACCATTTGCACAATAGTTGCAATTTTTCTTGCTTGTGCTTGCAATCTCTTGCAAAGTATCCCCATTCATTACATTGTCGATATTGTATGATCAAACGTCCTTTAGGGTCATATTGTATTTGATTTTGACCTCTTCTTTGATTTCAATAACTACCTGGAGATGCGTTTTATGCAGGGAAACCCAGGGACGCGTCCCTTGTTCAAAATGACCTAGCCCTATCCCCAAGACATCTCGGGTACAAGGGGACAGCTAGAGGACGGTCCCCCCAAGTTTCCTTTTTTTGAAAATAAGCGAGAAATGGTTCGGAAACGAGGGGACGGGTGGGAGAAAAAAGGGGGACGGCTGATCATCCCAAGGATGGCCAGGGGACACCTAGATGTCCCCCGACCGTCTTGAGGACAACCGAGCATCCCCCACATGTCAACAACAATTTAAATTAAAAAAATAATTTTAGTCTTTCAAAGATGGAAATTCAGATTTCAGTTCTCTAATTTATTTTGTTTGCTTTTTTATTAAATAAGCAGATTTAGATTAGGATCATAACAGACTTCATATATCAATTGTCTTCAGTTAAATATTGGATTCACAAACTATGTGATAACAAGAGTTCCAGATCAAATAAATTTTGATGTATAACAATAGAATTCCAATCTTCAATTAACAGGAGATTTAGTTCATGTCTGTGCTATTGTTGCCCTTGTGGTTTTGATTCCAAAATTATGGCTAAGAGGGTATTCAAAATGATGTTTGATAAATTTGATTGGAGAAAAGAAACCCTTCCTACACTAAGGATTGTGAAGAAACATCATGCACAGCCTTGCTCTTAAACATTTGTTTTGGTTTGGCTTTTAACGATATAGGATTTTATGAAAACAAAACTTTCCCAAACAATAACCTTCCTTAAATCTCCTTCAAAAACTTATGTGCAAGTGCACCTACACTCACTCACTGTCTCAAGCTCTACTTCAAATGAAAACTCAAAACAAATTCCTTTTTAATTATTTTCAAATGCTGGGAGGAGGCAATATTAAATTTCAATTCTTCAAACCATGTCTAATTCAATTTGATAAAAAAATTCTTCCAAAGCTTTGTGCTTTTGGAATCAAACTGGTCTGCTTGAGCCTTGAGCAAATCTTGTGCTTGGAGACTCTTCTGCTTCAAAGAAAGTGTGAAATGAGGCCTTTTCCAAGTATGTAGCTTAGTTTTGAGAGACATGATGAATGTGTCAATTTCCCAGACTTGTTAAGTGTTTGCAAAAAATTTCCAAAGCTCAAAATCTTTAACCTAGTGTTTGTTGTGTGAGTTGACCCTGTTTTCTTCCTGGCAAGATAAATCAAACTTGTGAGTGGTAGGGTACCTGAGAAGAGTATTAGGATAATGATATAATAATATTGTTTATCATCTAATCACCTTCATAGCAAAACTTGATCCTATCTGGACAACATGATTAGTAATGCTTATTATTCTTTACACGTAACCACACCCACACACATTCCCACCGTTGTTTGTGTTTTCTCTTTTTTGCTTGTATCTCCATCATATTGCTAAATTTTACTATTCCTCCAAACAGGATGACCAGACTTTCTTACCATATTACGTGCTTATCAGAATCTCAAAGGTTGTGTAATGCTTGGTTGGTAATTGGTTTCATATGAATATTTAAAATTTCCCTATATATTTTAAATTTCCCTATATTTTATATAGCCGTCCCACTGTGATCCCCAAATTTGGCCTCAAAAATTGGAAACTTGGGGACTCGTCTCGCCATCCCCTTCCAGGAAACTAGGTGTAACACTGGTTTTATGGCTTCGGTGGAGTGGACTGGTCTCCCTGTTTAAAGAGTACTTGTGTACTACTGGTCTTCAAATTATATGGGCATATTTTAATTGAATGTCCCAGGACCTAATAATCTCACAAAATAGCTTCTTTGGGCAATTGGTTTTTGCATGTCCTTCACATTTACATTCTATGCACCAGAGTTCCTTATTCGCTATTGTTTAACAAATTTGTTGTTGTAGTTTTTCCTTGAGAAATGAACCTAAATTGCCCAATGAACAACTACAAACAAACCAATAGTTGGAGAGATCAATATTGCATTAGCAATCTTCCTCTGAATTTTAGAGATCTAGCTCCCTCATCTAATAAAACTTGGTTTTTTAATTGGGTATGCTTTTAACCAAAAAGCAAGAAAGGCAAGTAAACTGAAACTGAAACAAGAAAGATAACTGCAACAAAAGAGAACGAACAAAAAGATTCATTTCTCGGATGCATAAAGAGAATGTGTAGATGAAAGGAAGCAACTGCAATTTATCATATGACAAAACATTAAAGAAACAATTGTAAATTTAACAACGGAAGAATTCACAACACAAAGAACATACATCCGGTTCACAGACCAGCCATGTCATTCTTCATTTATTTCATCAACTGAAGGGTTCACAAACTCTTCCCTTTGTACAAACTGAAAAACCCAGTCCTCTTCCTCCAGAATTTCCCAGCACTTAGCCAAACACTCCCTGTTTTTATTACATTCTCCTCCCAATATTTATAAATTTCAATTTTATAACTGATTCTTTAAAATACAATTATTAATAATAAACTTAATCTGGTTAGACTTCTCTTAACCTTTTCGAAAAAGAGTCACCTTTTTAACTTAAGTCACTTTTCAAGAATTCTAAATATTAGAGAGAAAAAGACCAAAACATTGGTCTTAAGTAACTAGTCATCTTCTACATCTTCTATGACAAACAGAACATAATATCACATGTGCAATATGTCCAACATTGCATGTAGGACAAGCTGCATCATCATGTGTTCCTCTTCCCCTACGATCTGATACATCAATTGTTATTGTAGAAACCTATGAGGATTTTGTTCTCTATCCCCAAATAACAAAATCCAAAAAGCATGGAACAAACTGCTCATTGATTGCATTCTTTGGATTTGTTTTTGACCCTATTTTGGTGGAGTACCAAAATGTTGGAAAATCTAACATGCGGGATCCCTCCTAAGGCTCAAGCCACATCCACTTAATAGCATGGGCTGTCTAAATCATCCAAGTAATGCACTCATCATGTATATTTCTAAGACCATAAAGAGCCACTGATGTAACATCCTTTCTTACGAGTATTGGATAAAGAGTGATTTGAACCAACAGCAGAGCCTCAAAGAACCATTTTTTCAAAGTAATTCACAAGATTCCATGCAAAAAGAATATCAATTGCAGAAAGATTATTCACTCCTACCGGATCATCATGATTTCCATGGACAATGAATACTGTTTTTGCTCGACTATCGAGCAAATCTCCTCAAATGCATAAAATGAATCATGGTATCGAATTTCATCATTTTCCATATAACCAAAGTGGCAATAGCAACAAATATCTGCAAAGTACTAATATCATCTTCCCTTTCCCTGAACTTCGTGATATCCCAAATGATATAAACCACCAATGGATCTGCAGCTATAGTCATCCTAGTCTGATCATTATTGAAGTCGGTATTTTAATTGTACGCCACAACCTTACCGGCCTCCGATGAGGTTATCAAAACCTTTCAAACAGCTGACATATATTTGCATGCTTTGTTTATGCTTCCACATTTTGCAATCATATCTATTTAGTGCATGTAAACTATAATATCTAACAAAATCTCCTTTCGTTTTGTTATGTTTGGATGGATGGTTGCACCCTATTCCAAAGCTCCCATTTTTGACACAACGCAGGGGATGATGGCAAATTAAAAGAATTCGGCTTTACACCTGCTCATGGTATTTTATTGAAAGTTTCTAAAGCCGATTCAACAAATCTAGCTTGTGTATATTCTACAACCATGGCATTCCATGAGAGAAATTTAGATAAATAGCTTGCATGCCCTGTTTAACATTTAAGGTTGTAAATTTTGACATAAATTCTCTTTAAATAGTGCCATGATAGAGGTCCATGTTTCTATATTCTGCAATACATCTGTCTTTGATGAGTCGTGAGCAAGGAAGGTCCTAATGAAGTTTGTATAAATTAATTTTGTGCATTCTAAGTGCTCATGTGTCATTAATTCCTACATTCCATCAAACATTTCAGGTGCCTACTCCATGCTCCCACATTTTGCGTGCATTTCTATTAGCACATTCGTAACTATGACATTTGAATAAAAACTCTGTTACCAGGTTCTTCTATTCTGCCCCCCGTACCCATGTGGGTACGGTTCTGGTCTTGGTTCTTTGTTGGTTCTTCTCTAGGTTCTCCCAGGGTCCTTCTTGGGCACACCAGGAAGGACCCTGGACTGAACCCAGCCGAACCCAGGGGTACCCAAGGGTTCCCCACACAAAAAAAGTAATTTTTTAAAACATTTTTTATGTAAGTTAACAAGAAACAAGTAGGTAATTGGTGCGGTAACAGGAAATGCCAGCTTTTTGGAGACATTGGGTATGATTTGTTGTTAAATGTATATGAATATGTAAGTATTTATGTACGTATATGTGTATGTATATATCTATATGTATGTATTTATGTATGTATATACGTCATATGTGTATGTATATATACATAAATGATACATACATACATAAACAGGTAGGTAATTGGTGTAGTAACAGGAAATGCCAACTTTTTGGAGACATTGGGTATGGTTTGTTGTTAAATGTATATGCATATGTATGTATTTATGTATGCATTTGTGTATGTATGTGTATATATATATATATATATATATGTACGTATTTATGTATGTATATATGTTATATGTGTATGTATATCTACATACATGATATATAAACACACACACATACATACATACATACATACATACATACATACATATATATATATATATATATATTCCCGTACTTCTATCCAAGGAAAAAAAAATTGTCGTATCACCGTAGCCGTACCCATACCCTCATCTATACCCATACCCGAACCAGTAACTTCGAATAAAAATCTGCAAAAATCCACAACCTACAAGCATCGTGGTCATTGAACATTTCTTGCCAACTTGCATTTGCTTGAAAGATTTTTCAACGAATCATTCATATATCCTTCAACCATGGTGACCAACAACATCCCCAAAACCTTTATTTTATGTTGCTTCAATGGATACCTAAAATCATTCTAGAGCTCTTGTTGATCAAAACTCCTTTCAGCTCCTGCAATCAGTTTCAAGATTGCTTAAAAATGTCGGACGACTTTTAAAACTCTTTTGTAAGGAGCCTGTATTTTGATTCAATTTTTCTGATTTCGTGTCTCCAAATTTACTTCAAATATCTGTCCAGAATGTTGCTATGACTTATAATTTTCTGCATGTCACTTTCCTTGAAACAGCGTATTTTGGAATTCAATTGTTTGATGTGAAGGAAGCGCGTTTGTCGGGTTTTAATGGGTGCTATCAAAGTATTCCGACACTACTGTAACAATCCTGGTCCGTGGGTTATGGATTTCCTCTTTTATTTCTGTTTAGATATGCTGTGAAATGATAAGGATCTCTGTTTGTTTCAACAGTTTATGACAGTAATGTGAACTTGCAACGGAAACATTCAAGAACACACTCATTTTCTGTTTCAGAATACACTATCAATGTGAAGCTTGAAAGACTCACAGAAAAACATCTCAAGGCTACATGAGCAGCAAATGACCAATTTATAAGTTTCTGGTTTTACCAGTGATGGATTTTACATTACAGTGTGGCTCAGAATTTCATATCAGCCACTTTTGCACACTCAGAAATATTATCCAGATGTAACTGCAGTGATGTAAAGTCATTTCTGAATACCCCAACTCAAAATAATTTACAGCAAGGAAAAACACTTCAACAGTGGCAAGTTATATCAGTTTGGCTCAAATGGACTGTGGTACTGGTTCTGAATTTAAAATGCAGTTACAGTTCATTCAACTAACA
>VDFB02156853.1:0-12237 GCA_007258455.2 Sequoia sempervirens
CAATCCTAGAAACTTCTTTTGGAACCTTCTCACTATCCTCCTTACTCACTCTAAGAATCAATGCACAACACACACACTCATGCTTCATACCTTCTAAAAGTTTTCTTCCATCTACATAACAAATTCTAGCACTACTGCATACCTTTTCTTCGGTCTCCTTCAGGGGTTTCAACTTGTGACGAACCCCATCCTTTGTCAAGGAATAAGTGTTTGCATGGCCATCATGTATAGCTCACCTATTGAACTGCCACGGCCTCCCCAACAACATGTGACATGCATCCATGGGGATGATATCACAGAGTAACTCATCATGGTAGCTCCCAATCTTGAACTTTACTAGGCACTACTCATTGACCAAAACTTTTTGGTCTTTCTGCAACCAGGTAATCTGATATGGATGTGGGTGCCTTTCCCTCTTCAGCTTCAACTTTGTGACCATCTCCTCTGACACCAAATTATTAGTGCTCCCACTGTTAATAATGACATCACAACATTTTCCTTTACACTTGCACCTTGTGCGAAATAGATTCTTCCTTTGTTCTGGTTCCTTTTCCTCAGTCACCAAGTCTCTCCTTATCACTAGGGCTTCTCCCCTTTCAGCATCATCGGAATGTTCAGATTAGGCCTCCTCATCTGCATGCACAACCCTTCCACGACCTTCTGGCCTTTTGTCTACCCTTCCTTGGTGTTGTGGACATTCATAGGCTCGATGCCCTTCTTCACCACATTGGAAACATGTTCCTCTGAAACCACCTCTTCTAGATCCTTGTCCATATCTCCTTCGTCCTCTACCTCTTTGATCACCACTGTTTTGATCACGAGGGCAGTAGAAGTTGTCATTTCTTTGGCTTCGGCTGGTACCCACATCTTCACTTTTCTTTTCATCATCATTTTGGCTTCCTGAAGGTCTTCCATTACCCCTTCCGCTTTGACCTCCTCGTCCTTTTTGCTTTCCATCAAATCTTTTGTTCAACTTCTCTTCCACCTTCAGAGCAAACTGATACACATCCTCAATGATGGTCATTCTGACTAGACTTAACTCCTCTTGAATGCTCGTTCGTAACCCATTAAGATATCGGGCTACCTTCTCCTTATTGGCCTCTGTGTGACCCGTTCTGATGATTATCTTGTGAAATTCTTCAGTATATTCTTTCACAGATCTGCTTCCTTGCTTCAACCCTTGCAATTTCTTCAACAGATCTAACTTGTAGTCCACTGGTATGAACTGCTTCTTCAATTTCTCTACCATGTGATCCCCTCTGGTGATATTGCCTTTTTCTCTTCGATTTCTTTCCAAATGGACCTCTTTCCACCAAATACTGGCATGGCCCTTCAGCTTCATTTTTGCAAACTTAACCTGATCTGGGTCCTCTATTTCCTCAAACTCAAAATATTCTTCTAGCTCGTTGATCCAGTCGATCAACTCTTCCCAGTTCAAACTTCCAGAATAACCGAGGACTTCTGCTCTGGGTCTTTTCTTGATCTTCAAAATGGACCTTATTATCTGCATTTGGTCTTGATCAATTGCTTCTTCTTCCTCTTCTACATTTGAACCTTCTTCCTCTCCTTCATCCTCACTCTCCTCCCTCAGGTTTAACCCTCTTCTCAACTGCTCTTGTAACACATCAATCTGTCTCTGGAGGGTTGCCAGTGCATCTCTTCCACCAATATTTCTGTCACCTTGACCACCTCTGGCCCCACCATGCCTACCAGGCATCACTCTTGGAGGCATATTTCTTGACCTCGACCCACAACCACGATCCTGGTGCGAACTGCCTCACGATCGGCGATCTGTCCACACACTCAAGAAAACCCGCTCTGATACCACTTGATGAGGGCACAACCCGAGACACAAA
This sequence comes from Sequoia sempervirens, assembly GCA_007258455.2. Lineage (NCBI taxonomy): Eukaryota > Viridiplantae > Streptophyta > Pinopsida > Cupressales > Cupressaceae > Sequoia > Sequoia sempervirens. The sequence goes on from VDFB02156853.1 coordinate 1,857, forward strand.
AAATAACCCACAAACAAGAGAATAATTTTATTATTTAGAAAATGGAGCTTCTTACATGCAGAGGATCTCAATCACCAAGTTCTACAACACATGAAAGTTACAGAAAGCTACAGAATAACCTTTTTGCAATATGCAAGCTTGTCCCCCAAAAAGTTACCCAAAAATTAGAAACTCGCCCATAAATAGAGTTCTTCATTAGTTTGGAGCCAAAACAACATTCAAATTTGAGTTTAGGAAGTTTGGCGCCAAAAATTACAACATGAAGTTCAAATTTCAAAAGAGCATTTTCAATTGTATCTTCTAGAAAGTGTGCCAACTTCTCGGGGCCATAACTTTTGATCCGGGACTTCGATTCGCGAACCGTTTGAACCGTTGGAAAGGTATCAAAGTCAATAACGCGCTTGAAATTTGATATGCCAATTTTGGCAAGTTTCAAGGCCATTCTGGGAACTCTAAGTGCCTCAAATCTAACTCTAAAGATTTTTAGGTGCAAATATGGGAAACTAAAACTCAAATATCTTTCCACCCAGGAATAGAAAATAAAAACCATAAATTGGGAATTTCATAATGATGAAAAGGGTATCCAAAAATTTAAAAACATCGAAAAACCGAGAAACTTGAAATTTAACTATTTTTGGGTGATGCAAGATTGCCCTTACACCACTGGATGCTCCTGCATCAGATGTTGTGCCTTCAACTTCACTTGTGGTGGATGACGTGCCCCCAAATTTAGGAGTCATTTATGTCATTGCATGAAGGTTTCACATATATTTCCTTTATGATGTCAATTCCACATCTCTCTTACATTGCATGGGAATTTCTTCTTCTATGGGGTTCAATTTCTTTTCTTCATGAAGTTGCTTCATTCTTTCTCTTTTCTTTGCATTTTTGGCTTCACACTCAACCAAAGTTAGATTCTTTTCTCATTTCCTCGACATGATGATGAATGCTACATGTTCACAAACACACAAATAACAAAAGTAAGTAATGCTCATTAATACAAAAATATCAAAATCAAATGAAAAAGATTGCAACTGAACTATCTGAGAAGGTGAAAAGCAGAAAACTTTAAATTTAAACAAATAAACCCTTGATAAACGTTTAAATTATATAAAAATAAAAATATTCCCTCATATAATAAAATTTGATCTAGAAAATTCAAATTTTCATCAAGATAATTATTTTGATTATAAGGGAAAAACAAGTTTTGAAGGGACCCGAAACCCTTTACATCACATTACATCAAAATGTTGCTATGAAAGAGAAAAATCATTAAAGTATAAGCAACACATCAATCAAAAAATAGCCAAAAAAAACAACCCAATAGTAGGAAAGCAAAAAGAGAAAAAAAACACAAAGACACATAAATCACTTAATATTATTTAGGGTATTGGCCACCTCAATCTCTTGATTATAGTTTAGGTTAACCATGTCCATCAAATCTTATTTTTCTTCTTCAAACATCTTCCTTATGTTTTCCCTTGTTCTAGTGCTTGGGCCTTTAGCCTCCTCTTTGACATTCTTCTTCCTCTTCTCCTTGGAAGGTTGGTCCTTCTCAAGAATGTCTAAAAAGTACATTTGATCCTCATGGAGCTAATTGATTTTACCAAAGAGAACCTTGAGAGATTCTGAATTATTCTTTACAGAATTGTGGCTAATCTATAGGAGTTTTTTGATGTTCTCATTCATTTCCTTGATTTTTTCCTCCATTACACCAAGGTGGCCTTCACATTGGGCTTTGAAATCAGAAAATGAGTATTCCAAATCCACCAACCTCTCAATAAGTGGGTTCAAGGAAGACCCCTTCGGTTGGTTAGACATGTTCTCCTTGAAGCCTCTGATTTTAATGTTGACCTTGTTGAATTCCTGCAACACCCATTTAGCAAGTTTAAAGGTGCAAGTAGCACTAGACTAAGCCATGTCCAACAACTCATACATGGTAGTATTATCATAATCAATATAATAAAATTCCTCAGACAGAGGATTAATATTTAAAGGCTTCGGCTTGCCAAGCCCCAGGTTCTCAACCGCATCCTTTGGCACATCCCTATCACCTAAGGCATCCTCATTGCCCAAATCCTCACCATCACCAACATGTGGAGAATTCTATCAAATAGGGAAATCCTTGATATCAACATCATCAACAATGACCTTTACTTGTTCCAGAACCACATTCTTACCCTTCTCACAACCTTTAGCCCCCAACCTGTGCATTTTAGCAAGTATTTTGGAAGTCCTTTGAGGAAGCCCCTCATCCAAATTATCCATCAATTGAATGGACTACTCCTCCTCATCCCTACTTGAAGAAAAGAAACCCTGGCCATGAAGTTCAACCTTCTTGGTTGGGCAGCGATGAGACCCACCCAAACTCAGCTCAGTATCTTCCCCACTAGATAGGGACCCACAAGAATCCGACCTCTACATATTTAGCTTTTTGGTGACTCCCTTCTTCTTCAAATCCCAATTTTTCCTTTACCTAGAAGGGGAAGCCACAGGGAACAAGGAAACCTGCATAGTATTATCCTCCTCCACCTTCCATTCTTCATCACCATCAGTTCATCAAGATAATTGTTGAATATAAAATGGACGATCATTTTAATTGATGAACATGATCATCTACCTTATCAAACACACCTAAATGTAGTATATCCCAATGCAAGTTTGGTTTCTTTTTAGATAATCATGTTCATAATGAATAAGTTTTAATAGCAATAATACTCTTTCACCAAAAGCCATAGTTACTGCAAAAAATTGATATGAATCCAAAACCAATGTTTGAATCCTACAAAAATTAGAAACTAAAGCTTATTTTATGCTATGGACAACAAAAAGAATTGATTTTTTTAGCTTGGAAGAACGATAGAGGGTAACATGGTAGAGGGCAGCCGATAAGTATTGATAGAGGGCAACATGATAGAAGGAAGCATGGTAGAGGGAAACAATATTGAGAGATAACAACCATCACACATTTTTAACAATAAAGTGTATATGCTTTGAGCTAATAGATTGATATACAAAAATTAAATAGAAGGTTCATAATAGTCATTGTAGAAGGGAGGATACAAGTGCAAGATTTGAAAGATCACAAACATCAAGAGTAACATAACTATGGCAGGGGTATTTGTTGATGGTATATAAAAAGTAATAAATAAATGATAAAGCTCATAGCTCAAAAATAGGGTTTGTTAGTTACTTTTTCAATCTCTATGAAATGAAAGATGGTCTAATGGAATGGAAAGCTTATTTAAGAGTACAACTGAAAGAATGACATGTTAAAGTCTATAGAGACAAATAGGACAGTCAATACCTAGGCATGATATCTTTCTAAATAAGTGTGCCACAATCATTAGACAGTGAATAAAATCATGTGTGACAAGCCACAAAGATAGATATAAGATGACACTAAGAAGCTGAAGGTGATAGTAGAATGTCATAGCCATGAAGAAAGATGATCTTCTTAAGGAATTCATGCCACTGCCAAAACCATATAGAAATGAATAAGGGACAGTTTTAAAACCCTACTCATGATAATTATTGCATTGAAAGAAGTAAATGTAAGCATAATCATGATAAGAACACAATGTCATCAAGTTGAGGAAGGAAGTGAAAAGAAAGAAATGAATATTTGAGTACATTTCCAGTTGATCACACCAAGGTTGTAGGTGTTGCAGGTCATATGAAAATCTACAATATATTCCATAAAGAGAATTATTGAATGTTTCATTGTGAGACTCTATCAAGAGTGTAATTTATTTTATTCAAATATCAAACACTTGTGCATGATTTTATAGACTTATATAACAGCTGCAAGAGGCCTAATCTTAAAGTAATCTATTGTACATTCAAGAATGACATTATCTCAATGGATTTAGAATAATCAAGAATGTTGTTATGTTATGACATGAAGGTTTATGGATTTCATAAGTCAAGACAAAAATATGATAGTCATAAGGACGAGTGACATAGTAGAATCAAGGACAGTTAATGATACTATGAAATATAGAGGATAGTGCTAAAGATTATACAATGGATAGGAATGAAATTTTTTCTAAGGGTTTTAAACCTTGAGAGCCCTGAGTAGAAATTCAAGAGAATATTCATAATAGTCACATTATAGGAGAGATAGAAATGGTAGTATATGAGAGAAGCAAGGTGTTGTGACATAGAAAAAGAGGAGAGAACAATCCATTAAAGGCAGTATTGAAAGAGGAGAGTACTATAGAAAAAGAGGAGAGTACAATCCATGTCATCTTGTAGAAGATGCCATCTTGTGTCCTACTATAGTGATATTCTATGATCATCAATTTTGTTTCCCAAATCTTGTAAGAGAGTTTAGTCTACTATTGATGATAAAAAAAGTATCTACTCATGATGGTAATGTTGTTTTCCATCCTAATTCTTCAAATGATTGGACTTAGTCTTGTTGATCTTGTTGCTCGACTATATTGACTCTAGTCTTAATGTTAATATTTTTGAGATGCCACTTGGTGTATTTGATAAGAAATAAATTTCTAAAAGGATTATAGATTTGAATCTAATTCCCAAAGAGAATGATTTTTATCCATTACTTGTGTTGTGGTGTTGATCCTATTCCTATGATTTCCATTTTTATTGGGATATTAATGATGCTCTTTTTATACAAGCTATCAAATGTTTACTAATCAACATGATTATTTTCCATTGATTATGTTGGATATGTAGCTCATGATGATGATAGTCCTTATTGGTGTGTTCATATTATTTGAGGCTATAGAAATTGCAATATTGCCTCTTATTGATTCAACAAAGTAGATTAGGCCCACATTTTATGAACTTGATTTGTAAGTGGAAAATTCAAAAGGTAACATACACACTTTCCATTAAGTTGAAAACTAAAAAGAGTGTCTTAATGGAAACTTGTGATGAAAAAACAAAAAGGAATTATTGATTTGTGCATCTATCTATACATATTTTCACATGATGGTCTAAATTGTTGATTTAACATACTTCCCATTCAGGAGGGTTATATGCCCTCTACTCTCCATTAGGGAGACTTTGTTTGCATTCTCCTCTATCATTTATTAGAGGGAACTTTGTATGTATTCAAAATTCACGTGAAGACTTTACAAAGATAATAGATGTGCATAGTTTAGATGTTTTGTTCATATTTTTTGCTTTTATGAAAACTTTAGCAAGAGTAGTTTCAAATTGAATTTTTCTACTTGTAGATTCAAATTTAAGAATTGGATAAAAATAGCCTTGTAGAAACGTAAAATAGGTTGATTGATCCTGTGCACTGATCTTGATTTACTATGTCGACAAAAGTGTATAATTTGCTTGATATAGGAATAATTGATGATAAATTGGACTTAATGAGGCCTTGATTTAGTGTTGTGAGGTGTCTACACGTCCACACTAGGTCTCAGACCCTTGAAAATTGAATAAAATACATTTATTAATGTCTTGTAAGAGTGTTGTAAGGTGTTGTAACACATCTTCATACTTTTCTAAGACCATAATGTTATAATTCATCTAAATAATCTTACCAAGACCTATTTCAAAGTGTTGTAAAGTCTTGTAATAAAATTTCACACTTTCTTAGGCTTGTCATCAATATTTGCACCTTTCTTATGTTTTAAATGGCCCCTTTATGCACTTACAGGACTTAATTAAGTGTCTCGTTGAAGAAGAACCCGATAAACAACATTTAATACATCTTAATCTCCGACATCCACTCAAAATTTCCAAGGTGGACCAAATCGCCCATAGGGGCGACTTAGTCCTATTTAGCACAAAAAACAAAATTAATTCAAATTTCTTTCAGGTTTTTATTCTTTAAGACCTTATGTCGACCTGTGATGAGGTATCATCGGGTTACTAAGGCACAAGTGTGTATAAATAACTATTTTTCTCCTCATTTTTCTTCTTCTAAGCTCCTATCCCTCCTTCTAATCACTTAACACATCTTAATTCATAACTCACTTATCATGTTCTCAAGTCAACCAAGCTAGGGTTTTATCATTGCAAGACATCAAGATAGCTTCCAAAGGACATTCAAGGCTAGATTATTCATGTTTTGTTGTAGAAATTCAAGATCAAACATCATGGAAAGGTATTAACTCCATTGTTTCATGCTTCATTACATTATTTCTTAATTTGGTTTAATTACCTGAAAGGGGTTTGACCAAGGCAAACCCCCATTCCCTAATGTAATCAACATTTTCTCCTTCTATCTTTGTGTGTTTGCAGATTAAGGTACTTTGAGGGTTTGAAGATCATTGAAGAAGAAATTGAAGACTTGTTGAAGACATATCTTTGTTGACCTAGCCAAAATATCAACAAACAGTCACCTTCAGGCCTGAAAATCAGAGCTTCAAAAGCGAACACCTGTGGGAAACCAGAATGCAAACCTAAGGCCTTCATATCCACTTCTGAATTTTTAGAGATTCAAAAGTGGACTAAGTCACCACTTTGGGAGACTTAGTCCCATTGAACTTGATTTTCTATGATTTTTGTAGATATAGATACCCTTTTGGTAGAAATTGGTTTTTGGGTAGTTTTTCCAGATTTAGGACTAAGTCGCCTAGACTGGCCTAAGTGTCCCGCTAGGCTTAAAAATAAAAATTTCTAGAATCTCAGAGTTGCTTCAAGTATACAACACACTTCCAGGTGCACAAATTTTTTCTTACAAATTTCTATTTAGTTTTATTTTAATTTCTAGGTCATTTACTTCATGTTTGCATATCACAATGTGTTTTCCAGCACTTTATGTTTCTTAGGTTTTACATCATTAAATAATTTCAATTTCAGATTAATGAATTAGTACATCTTAATTATACATAATAAACCTCATTTAACATAGTCTTGAGTATAAACCCTTTCATTTTGGGCACCCCTTTCCATCCCCTTTCTCCTTTTAGGTGAAAACCCTAAGAGGAGCAAAGCATTGTGAAAGTGGATAAACCAAAATCATCGTTTACATTTACTAACACTAGTTCATCCTGAATCATCTCCTTTGCTAACCATTTAATCGAATAATCTTTATTTGATTAAATTCATCATATTTCATCTTTTAATTAAATAAATCAATTTTATCTAATTAAATCACTATCTTCTATTAATTAAATAAATTATTTTGTTTAATTAATCCTATTCTCCTCTTTTAATTAAGTTCTAAAGTCATCTCCTTTAAATTAAATAAATTAATCTTTAGTTGATTTAAATCTAACACCATCCCCTTTGATTAAATAAATTAAACTTTATTTAATTAAGTCAAATATTCATTATTCATCTCATTTTTGAAATTTATTTAAATCCAAAAATCTAAGTCAAAATGTCAAATCAAATAATTAGCATATAATTTAATCAAATCATGATTAATCCTAACACTAATTCCTCAAATCCTCTCGATTTTGCAACTTACACATGAAAATCAATTTAATTGATTTATTAAATCTCCTATTTTCATTCAAAAGGGTATCAAGTTGGAATATTCTTCAAATTTAAAAATTCCTTCCCAAAACGACTTGTCCATCCAACAGGGCATTAAAGGCCTCTTACATGTCCTTTTTTCTTGAACCAAGTGACATTAACTCTTCTTTCTTCTCCCTCCAACATGTCACTTCTCCAATTTCAAATATTCACCTGATGGGATTTATGTGCACATTCATCAAAATGTGCTCCACCTCTATCCACTCACATGTTGACAAGTGGCATTGTGCTATTGGTTGATGTTTTGTCCCACATTCATCCCTTTTTCTTATTCTTTCATCATTCTCTTCTATAAATAGAAGGCTCTTTTACTAATTTTGGATCCACAACTTCATGCAACATCATTATCTTCATGTTTTGAGAAATTTCATCTGTTGTCATCCATATTCATAGTCTTTCATCAATTTCATAGCTAGGTTATGGCAAATTTTGTCAAGGAGCTCCCTTGATCATCTTCAAGCTTGCAAGGAATTGGGAAATGGCTATTTTCCACATCAAAATAGCACCAATTCCCCCATGGGATTGAGAGTTTGAGAATTTGAATAAGATTTAGTTTACTTTCACTTGTGTTCTTCATTTTATTTCTTGTTCTTCATGTTTCAAATGAATCTTATGGGGAATGATGGATTGATTTGCATAATGGACTAATATTGTGTTGTTGGTTTGTGTTTGTGCAGGTCTAGATTCACCATTCATAAGGATCAAATGTTATTCTGCTAGATTAAGGTTCACTTTATATAGTGTTAGCTAGTACTTGGTCAAATAATCTAAAATCAAACTTGTGGCATTGAGAAATGAGTAAATATGTATATTTGGGCAAGTGAGGAATAGAGTTCTACTTTTTTTTTGTGTTTTTAGCGACTTAGTATTCATTTTTAAGATTAATGTATATTATATTAAGGTTATATATCATGCTTTGGCAATAGGTATTACCTAGTTAACCAACAACCTAATAACATAGGATAATATATAGTTTTCAAACATATGTCATGGTCTAATGGTAGATAGTAATGGTCAAGCTTGTATTATTTGCATATAAAGATAGTGGATGCACCATCCATCTCTCTTATAATTTGATGTGTATAAAATAGTAAGTTTATGGGTAAATGCGAGAAGATGAGTCCATGAAACATGAAAGTTTTTGCCTTAGACAAAAACCTAAAATCAGCTTCAACAAAATAAGATCTCGTTTTTAAAAAAATGGGTCGTTAAAAAATGAGATCCCATTTTTTAATGCCCCATTTTTTAAAAGAATATTTTTTTATACTTTTAAGAAATAGGATCCCATTTTGCAAAACATGATCCCATTTTATAGAACGGGATCCTGTTTTGTTTAAGTATAAAAAAATTATATTTTATAAAACAGGATCTCGTTTCTTAAAATTTGAATTTGTGGTCGGGTTTTTGGCATGTTTTTTGGTTCGAGAAAAGCCTTGGGGACCAAAACCTAGGCTTTGGACCTGGTTTATGTTGGTGTAATTAATTATTTAATTATTTAATTACACTTTGCATAAGTTAACTTAGGTCTTGCATAATTTAGTCCTAGGTTGCATAATTAGATAAATCATTTAATAATAGGGTAATTCCCCCTTCCTTGTTTGTAGGAGATAATATTCCTTCTAGAAGATGAGTTGTCCTAGAACTTATCTCTATCTTTTTATCATTCCTAGATAGGGTTCACATGTTGTCACATGTAGTGTGATTTTAACACTTGGCAACATCTTATGCATTTTAGGTTTTCACTCATGCCTATATATTCAAGGAATTTTGTACATTTGTAATCATGTCATATTCAATTTGGCATCCTTGCATCTTTATGATAGCATGATATTTCTGCCATTTCTCTCTTGTGGAAGTTATTTTGTCTTGCAGGTGATTCTGGGGTGTTTGAGGAGTTCACTGAAACTCCTACAATTTAACCTAGAAGTTGAAGGTCCTTACAATGTCATAGGAAAATAGTAACTTTAGACATATGTTTGAAGACCTTTTTTACAATTTTTTTTGATGAAATTAAAACCACAATTATAGATGAATGATTACAGATTCAAATATATATATATATTTTACAATTAGATTATATTTTACCTATTTTCAAATGAATTTATATTGAGTGAAGCTAGTTATAAACACTTGAAATATTAGGGGCTTTTAGTATTTTAATAACTTTTTATTAATATTGTTTTTTGAAAAACAAATTATATGTGCACATTCTTTAGATAATTCTTTTTAGTTTGGCAAAAAAAAAAAGAATGACAAGTTTAGGTCATCTTATGCATGATGTACCACGCGATGATTTTTTCAAAGGTAATAAAATATGGCCAATAAAAATTTAACAAAAAAATTCAATAAAAAATTACAAAAACATATGAAAAATGTGCTTCAGTGAGTTACAAATATTTTTCCAAAAGGATTTAGAAAAATATGATTATTTAGGTCAAAATATGGATGATGTACAGGTGCAATGTATGGTAAAAAAAAGTGACTTTTAAACAGTGGTTTTTAGAAACACATATTGAAAATCAATTTGTATCATCTAGGTATTGAAATAAATTACATATTTGAAAACTACACTTTGAATACTACATTTTATGAGTAGTGACTTTTTTCAAGATTCCATATCTAAGTGCTTCAAATTTTAAGGTCAAATGTGTCAAATTCTAAAAATCAGGGAAAACACTTCCACTTTTTGGCCAAAAAGTGGACTCAACTTCTTGCACACACCCTTATGTTCCTTTTTTATATTTTTATATGCATAATATATGGTAAAAGTGCATCCCAATGTAAATATAAGAGACAAATAATGAACTAATTGCATTACATGAAATATATTAAATTACTAGTTCACTTAGAGGAGGACTGTGTAGTTACATAGCTACTCTTATGAACAAACTTTATTAATTCCAATTATGAT
>VDFB02156855.1:0-15668 GCA_007258455.2 Sequoia sempervirens
GCCTATCGGCAATCCTACCATGCCCTTGACCAACATATGGTGGAATGTCTAGGTAGTTGACTTTGAGGCCCAAATTGACCTCAACATACAACTGCTAAAAAAAATCAATGGAATCTGGTCATTGTTTGGGTATATACCATGTGCTGCTAGAAATCGTGGGTAGATCAATGAGGCCATAGCATGATCAACACATCTGGTGACCTGGTATCCCCTAACCTTACGCACATTTTGATAAAATGGAAAACAAGTGGCTTTTATCATTTCTTTGGTGACACTATATTGTATTTGTTTAAGGGGAACATCACCATGTACTTCTTCCCGCATGCGGGAAAGAATAGCAGTCACTCTGTCTGGGGAATATGCACTAGTCCTCTCAAGTTCATTTTTTAGTTTTTCTAGACTATGCAATATTAACATGCATGGTTCACTATATATCCCTGGGTTTGCACCTTGTGCTAATGAATCTCTTAATTTTGTTATCTCATTAGTAGTATTTGCAAACAAAGATTCTAGCACAGGTGAAACATGATCTACATTTTCCATGTTATATATATACAGTACACCTAAAAAAACAATAAGACTTTGGTAAATAATATATCTAGATAAAAAGAATACAAATCTAAAATAGAACTTGTAATTTAATTCATCTACTCATCAATAATATTTTCATACTATTAACTTGATTTAAAAAGAATTGGAAGACAACTTTAATCTATAACATAACATCCTTAAATGGTTCAAATTTTAAATGAAACGATGAAAGAAAGAATAAGAATACAAAGATTAAAGTATAAAATCATTTGAAAATAATTGGGGATAAAAATATTTAATCTAATAGTTGTTAACATAAATGAACTTCAATTATATAGCTTGAGAACATCAAAAAATTATAGAACATAAAAAATGCATCATTAAATGTATATTAACATCATCTGCACTCTAATTAAAAACATTAAAAACAACACGGAACACAAAGAGATGAAATAGGTAAAAGGATAAGCACATTGATCTCCTTCATATACTATGTTGATTAATAAGCCATGTGGAAAGAAAGTACTTAAAGTTAAATAGGTAAAAGGATAAGCTCAACAATCCCTTTGAGTGATGTGCCATTTCCCTCCATCCCAAGCTTCTTCTTCATGTATTCCTCCTTATTGTTTTACTCCTATCTATCTTATAATGCAATTTATTTCTCCTTCCACCAAATCTCCCCAAATTTATCCTCTCCTTTTTCCTAGATCTCATCTCATGCTTACTTATTATGATGCACATAGTTCTCTTGTCTCCACATTAGTTCTCATTAGTTTTGTTTACACTTCCCATGTTCCCCTCACTGTGATATTCCTACGCAAGTCTTTGTCACTCCACACTCATTTATTATGTCATGACAAATTTATACACCACTTTCGATTTCTCATCTTGCCACTTTCATTCATGTCCTTAATCCTAGTGTGCCTCTATCTACCCTTGACATTAATGTTTAAAGGCTTGTTGAGATGAAAAGTAATGTTGATTCCTTACCTAATGGAAACAAAAAAAGACATGTACATATAAAAATCAAACACAATTCAATTTCTATTAAAAATTTTACATATCCATTTTTTGTTGGATTTTTGGATCCTAGATTTGAGATGCACAATGTTAAAGGAGATCCCATGACACATTCAAGGTTTTTAGTGCTACATATTTGGATTTTGTGTATGATGATAAGTTATTGGCTAAGTTCTTCCCATGAAATTTAATAGTATTATCTTCCATTTGGGTCTATTTTTTAATATTGAAATTGGCCAATGCAAATATTAGGAATGTTAGATTGAAGTTTATTATTTTAGATTTTTTGACTATAAACAAGGATCGACAAAGTATATACATTCTTAACATTTGCATGTGCAAGTGAGATGAATGTAAAGAACTAAAGTTGTTAGAGGCTACCACACTTAATTATGGATCTTCTAATGCTTCATCTACATCATCCTACCCTTGTAAATTTAAAAAGAAAAATTATTTCCAAAAGGATAGTAAAAAATAATGGAAATGACCATTGTACAAACTATACATTATAAATGTTTCTAATATAATTATGACTCTAAAGCCTCCAACTTTTCCTTTGTAAAATGTGCTTCAAAATTTACTTAGTGCTTGCATGATTACACTTCCTCCTATTAGGCCATTAGATAAATCTAAAGTTATTCCCAAAAGATATAATGAGAAATAATTTTGTTATTAAATTGTAGAGTTAATTGTAATTATACTCAACATTTTATGGGATTAAGGAATAATTGATTAAGTTTGATTCATTAAAAAAAAAATTAGGTTGAGGGGTTAATATTGGGGTCAATCCTTCAATTGTTCCTCCTAATGAAAATTTAAATATTTTACACTAAATAAATCTAATAAAATGGTTTTATATGAGGGTCATGAGATTGAGGTACATATACATGTTGACGAGCTTGAAATCATTGATTCGCCTATGTATGTGAGGAATGATTTTGTTGGTATTAATAAAAATTATAAGGGTACTTATTCTTCTTCTTATGTACTAGTGATCGACTTTTATAGAAATTTCTATGGACTAACTAGTATTCAAACTTAGGACCTCCCATTTGGTGTTAGGATGCTCTACTATTGAGCTAATGACTCACATTGTGATGAGTCTTTTTATGACTTAGGTGTGTATCATTTCTCCAACACACTCCCTTGAGCCAAAACATAGGTGTCAAATGCACCTAGCTTGGCTCTAATACCATACAAGAATACCAATTATGAGGACCTCCTATAAAAATATGACATGAAAAACCGTGAACAATATTTAAAAGATAATCCATAGTCTATCTTATTATTTATGCATATTTTCTAGGACCACCTATGCCCAAAACACAAAATAGTTTTTATAAATACACCAATTAGATCTTATAAAATGCATTACTTAGATCAAATTATATGGTAAATTAAATATAATTAATGATTACTTTTTCTTTTAGTATGAAAGAGGTTAAATTCCAATATATGTTCTAGTGGGCTTGATTGAGTGACAAGGTGGAGTGATTGTTGTAATGAAGAACTTGCTAGGAAAGCTAACCAAGTTAAAATGTACACCTATACATACATCATTGTGGTAATATAGACCTATGTCATAAAACACAATTGAGTCCTATTAGTTCCAAAGTATTTTAGCAAAGAGGTTACAATTGCAAGAGATCCGTATATGCCTTTATTTTAGATTAAGTCATTTAACCTTAAATAATTTTAAGAACATACATAAGGATCCTCTATATAAGTGCAAGGATTATTTGCCTAATTTGTAAAATTTTCAAAAGGAATAACAATGGTGGGAAAATCAAGACAAGATGCAACAATTTAGAATTCCTAAAGGGTTTACAATTATTAGAGCCAAAGTAGGTTATATTTTGGTTTTATATTATAAAATGATTCAAGAATCTATAAGGCCAAAAGAACCATAAGCATTGCAAACTTTAGTTTAGAAGCATAAGGGATTGGATATTTTCATTCCTAAACATGGTTTTCATTAAAAAAATTACTCATGTACTATACATACATATTCATGTATATGTGAATATATCTACATATGTATACATACACATGCACATATCTAAATATGTATATATGTATATATGTATATGTAGATATGTAGACACATTCATGTATACATACATATGTATATATGCATGTATATATGTATATACATACATTTATTTTCTATATGTATATATATATATACATATATACGTATACATAAATACACACACATATGTATGTATGTGTATGTATGTGTGTATGTATATTTATGTATACGTATATACATGTATGTATATGTATATGTGTATGCATACATGTATATATATGTATATATGGATACACACACATTTTGGTTTTGTTTTGTAAGCATCCTCTTTTGAGGACAACCCTTTGTTGATGATGTTGAGTATTAGTTTGTTGTAAGTGTGTTTATTATTTTAATATCATTTTAAAACAATATTTTATTTATTTATAAATTTTGGTATAATCTCTAATTTTATAATATGTTTGTGTGTGTAGGTTGAGTTGCATAATTGTTAGGGGCACACACAATCAACACAATGCAAGATAATAACTAATTCAAGGGATCGAAGTTCAGTTTCTAGTCAAGCAAAGAGAGGCATAATGTTTCATTAATAGCATTTGCTACACATACATAAACACTTTTATATCTTTATGACACATTCATAACTATTTTCATGAATATATATTGGTGATATTTTGTAGTCTAAGAGACAATGTTGGCCTCATGTCACTGTATATGATATTTTCATGATGTATTATGTATGTCTTCATGACCTTATCAAGATCAATATATAAATATTTTGTGCATATTCATAGCAAATGGTTTGTGATTATTCTATCTATCTATATTACCCTTTATCTCTATCTCTCTTTATCACTATCTCTCTCACATATATATGATGTGCATGAATGTTGAATGGCATACATGTAATGAACCCATACTAATTCTAACTCTATTTAGCCTATCAACAAATAAATATTCAACATTGGTCTTCTAGATTTACATACATCTTAAGAATTTACTACCATAATCCATAAGACAAAGCAACAATAACCCATATGGGTGTTTAGACTCACAAGTGAAAGTCAAAATGTTATAGCTAGCTATCCCTTCACTAAAAAATAGTAGGGTTTTTAGTTCAAACAAGGAATTACCCCATTTTATTGTATGGTTCTATATACTAAAACCCTATCTCCAATAACACACATAAAGTAAAAAAAATATCTACTATGTTTGGCTTCATGAATGCAACACAAGCTTCTAAATGTCCTAGGTAGAGCAATAGATTTCCATTCACATAGTAGAAATTACAAGCTAATGCTTTTTAACATGATTTCTAGAATTTCATACAAGAATAGCTTTTTCTCTTACATTACATATAAAAATACTAAAAAGAACCTTCATAAAAAATCATACCTCATTACCACCAAGTAAAAACTATTAGGTTTACATACTCGAATTTCACAAGCTTCAAAAATGTATAATTTGCACTACCTTCTTCCTCCTTTTGCCTCTATCCTCCCCTTTTCCCTCTTTCTTTTCCTTTTAATCCTTCCTTGATTTCCACCATTTTTGCCATATTCTCTACATGTTTCCCATTTCCACTTCCTTTGCTTTTATTTCTTCCCACTTTGTGAACAATAAAGTCCCACTCTCTCTTCACTTACTCATCATTCAAGTTTCCTCGAATAGCGTACCTCAACATTAATGCTTGATACTTAATATGATGGGGCCAAAAGGTGGGGTGGCCACTTTTTGGCCCCACATCTTTTTGCACTCGCTCTAATAAGGTTTGTCCTTTTGATAATAGTAATGTCCAAAGGTGGCTCTTGTTTGCATGTGGATACATTTATACCAAACATCAACTTTTAGTGATATGTGTGAAGATTTTGTAGTGGTTCTATATATTGTTCTTATTCTCTAAATATAAAGGAGGATGAATAATCAAGTCATGATGGACTAATGAAAGAAGATGAATTGAATAGTGATAGAAACTAGTCTACTATAGTTAGTGATGATGAAAATACATTATATAAAATTATGCAGGGATTCTCATATTACTTAGAATCTCTAGTGTTACAATATGAATAGTATTTTAAACACATGATAGATCTTTTTCTAGAGTGTCTCTACAAACTTGTGACCATTGAATTTGCTTGGTAGTATAGAAAATTGCATTATAATACATCAAATAATAGGGTAGAGAATGTAATTGTTAATTTTATGGTTTCCAAGACCAAACTTTGTAAATGATATTAATTGAGGGCATGAAGACACAATCAAGTCTTTGTTCTTGATGGTTTGATTTATATTTTCAATCAATGGTTCCATTTATACACACTACATGAGGAAATTGTTCAATAAGAGTAACTTATAGTTTTAGTCAATTATATTTCAATTTGTACACACTACATGAAGACAATGTTATCAATGATATGATTCTTGATTTTTAATAAGATTTAATATTATAATACCTTAACAAATCAAGCTATGACTTTCACGGTTCACTCCTACATGTATGAAATTTGCATTTTCATCTACAAGTTTGACCCTAAATTTGTAGTTTTAAAATTATTTTGTGAGCTTAACCCTACATTTCTAGTCTTTAGGAATGTATTTATCTTCATTTTTTAGACTATGTTGAGAGCTATTATAATGTTTTTTTGCACTAATTTTCGGAGGAAACTCGTTTTTCCTTACTCAAACCTTTGGATTATGCAAAACGGGGAAGCAAAATACTATTAAAAATGCTTTAAAAACGTTCAAACAAGTGCAATTTGAATTCAACAAATTTTAAAAAAATTGCATATAGGGTTTCGAAATTAAACAAATACATGCATTTTGAACTTAAAAAAAAAGGAATTTTAAATACCTCGTGCTCAATAGTGGTCGATATGCGAATTGGAATGATGAAGTTTGAAGAAAACGACCCGAACTTTGCTTTCGTTGGTGAGAAATTTTGTTGGGTCGCCGTTCGGTTTATGTTCGCCGCGCGCAGGGACTGGTAATTCACAGTGAAAGTGTGAAAGTGAAAGCACTTTCACACTTTTTTTGGTTTTGTCATATTAAGGGGGTTCGGCCGAACCAAGGTTCGGCCGAACCCCCTTAATATGTTTTTTTTATTTGGCTCGGTTTTGGGTTCGGCCGAGCCATGGGTTCGGCCGAACCATTCAAATGGTTCAGTCGAGCCATATGGTTCGGCCGAACCACTTTTCTATGAAGAGTGTGGAAATTTTGAAATTTCCTTCCTCCACAAAAGTGTAAACCACTTATGTGGCTTCACCCCCCTCTATCTACTTCTCTCCCCTTCCCTCTCTAATTTCCTTATCTCCCATCACTCTCCCCTCTACCTCTACCCCTATTCCTTAAACCTTACCTCTCTACCTACCTCTTTATGTCTCCCTCATTTCATCTCCTTTCCTTTATCTCTCCCATTCTATCTCCTTTAATGTTCACTCCTTCCTTCCCTCTCTCTCCCTCCTTCTATCCATCCACCCCACATGTCCCTCACTCTACCTACCCCTCTCTCTACCTCTCCCTCCCATCCTCTCTCTTTCTCACACACACCATCTTTGTCTACCTCTCCCACCCTACCTATTTTCCTCTCTCTATACATACACACACACAACTTCTCTCCACCCACCCCTCCCATTATCCCTCCCTCGCTCCCTCCCTCTCTCTCTATATACATACCTCTCCTACCCTCTCTATATATGTACCTATATCCATCCCACATTACCAAGTTCCATATATCCCTCCTTCCCCCTCTCTTTCCCTCTCATACACACAACCTCTCTCCTCCTACCCCTCCCTCTCTCCCCAACTCTCTGTCTACTAAAATACTAAATTTATCATACTTATGTTACTCAAATGATAATAAGGTATAATGCTCCATGGCCATTAAATTTTGAAGGATAGGTGATATGGTGATGGATGATAAGTGATATGGTGCATTATTATATGTGGATGTAGGTGTCATGCCATGGTAGATCAGATGCCATTCTATAAATCCATTTTGGGTGCCTATTTCCCACAATCCACCATCACATCCCCCCTCCTACTAAGTCCATTTTGAGTCCTTCTATCCCTCCCACCCTACCACTTCCTATCTCCCTACCTCACACACACAACCTCTCCACCTACCCCTCCTTCCCTCCCTCCGTAACTCTCTAGATATACCTATCCCTCCCAGCCTACCACTTCCTATCTCCATCCTTCCCTCTATTCCTCACACCCTACCACTCCCTATCTCCCTCCTTCCCTCTAACCCTCCCACCCTACCACTCTCTATACTTATCCCTCTCTCTCCCTTGGATCATCAAATCATCCATCCCTAAAGTATGTTTCTTTTTGTCCTTCATCGTAGTGTAAATATTTTATTTATACAAACGTATGAATTTATTCTCATACTACCATGACGAAGATTCCTAAAACTAAATGACACATATCCTTTAACATGGTGCAATACTTCCTCATGATATGTACCTATCTTAAATTTTAACAAACACTACTCACTTACTAGTACCTTATGTTATTTCTACAATTGTGAGTTTTTATGTTGATTTGGATATTATAAAGATACTTATATTTAGTCTTGTATGTATTTCTAAAGATACTTCTCCTTTCTACTAGTTCTTTATTAATACCATTAATCTTTAAAAAAACTCTTTTCATGATCAACGACTCACCTCTCTCTAATTTATTTATTGGGATTTTTCATCTGCTTGACTCTTCATAAGCATTGTAAGTCTTGTGTAACCTTCATGTCTTCTACGAATACTCTATTTTCTTTGGAAACATTCAAATTCTCTATGTCCTATTCCACATCTAAAACAAGATCATATGAAGGATGTTTCACTACTTCTACCATATCATCCTCTATCTATCTAATATTCATCTATTCTTTTATTTCATTATGAACTACTACTTACTATTTCTTCAATTTATTCATTATAAGGTCTTTCAACACCATCTTTATGTCTCTCTTTGGATTAATCCATCATCATCATTGTATTAATTCATTAGGTTAAACCTTAAACCCTAAACCCTAAACATAACATCTATCATCATTTCATTAATCCATTAGGTTCATTTTAGGCTAATATAAATTTATTAATCTAGAAGCATCTTTCGTCCATATTAGTTTGATCTACATACATTTTCACAAGGAACTAAAGGTATTTTATTTTCTTTTGGGGATCACTACCATAAAAATATATTCATTCATTTTTCTATTCTAAAGACAAGAAAATGAAATAAGGCAATAAACATAAAGATAAATAAAATAGACAGTATATTTTACTTTAAATAACCTTGCTCCTTATATAGGGTTAAAATGGAGTGTACCCTTGCTCTATTTGATATGGTATCTTATATGTTTGATTGAATACTACTAATGGAATGTGGATTTCTCTTTAAACCAACATAATATTGGTATAGTTGGATGATTTTTAATAGAAAAATGGTAGCACACACCTACTACAAAATGTATTGATGATAATGAAGGGTTTAAAGGCTTCTATTTGTAGACTCTTGTTGTGAGGAATGATGTAATTCAAAGATCAAGGGATCACAATATATGAGAGATATCAAGAAAGAGGAAATAACCAAGTGTCAAGAGGAAGTTTATTGGAAAGGGTGGCTAATGATATGGATTGGAAAAAGAAAGGGGATATCTTTGTAGGATTTCCAAAAGACAAAATATTTAACTTTTTGACTACTCACATTATTTATAGTGTTGGAAAACACATCGTCCCCTGTCAATTACTTCCTTATGTTTTTTTTTTGTTTCATACACACCAAGAATGTAATGAAGTCCACCTTCAAATTTTAGAACTCTTTGGTACAGTAAAAATGACATTTCACTTTCTTCATCTGATTGGAACAAAAAAATGCTCACATTATTTGCAGTGTTGGAAAACACATTGTCCCTTGTCAGTTATTTCCTTATGATTTTTTTTCATACGCATAAAAAATTTAATGAAGTACACTTTCAAATTTTAGAACAACTCTTTGGTATAGTAAAAATGGCATTTCACTTTCTTCATGTGATTGGAACAAAAAAATGCTCACATTATTTGCATTGTTGGAAAACACATTGTCCCTTGTCACTTATTTCCTTATGAAAAGTTTTTATTTCGTACACATCAAGAATGTAATGAAGTCCACCTTGAAATTTTAGAACTCTTTGGTACACTAAAAATGACATTTCACTTTCTTCATCTGATTGGAATAAAAAATGCTCATGTATTATTTTCAATGTTGGAAAACACAATGCCCCTTGTCAGTTATTTCCTTCTACAACTTCAAAGCTATATGTAATTAATTAAATTAATTAATTATGACATGGTGCAATTAATTAAGTAATTAAATTAATTAGTCAACATGGTGATGTTAGAGAGAATTGGCTAGGATGAAATATGTAGGATTAAAGATCAAATATGGCAGAATTAGTGTGTCTACAACATGCTACAAAGTGCTTCTAGACATCTTACATTTCCTACCATTGAATAATTTATAGTTTCTAATTTCTAGCACACATTCCAATCCTAATAGGTCTACACATGTGGCATACCTCTAGAATCTTCTTAGTAGTCATTGTGAAGGTATAAATTTTTTATTTGTTTAAGATTGGAATTGCTCGATGGATAAAATTTATTTTTTATGTCTTTCTAAATAAAATGGATTGTCATTCATTGAATCTTCCTATTCTAGGTAAATGATTTAATTAAATTCAATATTGATTCTTGTCATTCAAGTAGAGACTTAAGCACATAACATGGAAATAACAAGTGAAACTAGATAATGACAAGGAAAATCAAATTATTTCTTCATGTTTCATATCATAAGGATGTAGGTTCTAGTTTCCAAAATGGGGAATCTTGTTCTCCTTGAATTAGGATATAATTGCACTTGAAATTGTGCTACTACTAAATGACAAGTAACAAGTAACAAGTAAACAAAGATATGCCAAAATAAAATTTCATAAGATAAAGAAGAAAATACATGGGTGATAATGGATAAATATGACTCAAAGCATGGAATGTTACGGTGTAGGTAATCTTATTGTCCTATATCAACATTCAAAGAAACATGAAACCATGGGTGAAAAAAGAGAGATAGTCTCAATGTCATGCACTAGTATCCAAAGTATTACAAATAAGAAATTGAATTTCTAAAATGTTTGATTCACAAGATAGCGGTAATTCTTAATTTTATGCATCATCCTCAAAATATACAAGTATACACTCAAAACATACCTAGATGGTTATAAATCACGTATTAATAAGATGTGTATACTAACACAAAGTCTATGTAATAGGTAGGCAATAACATTTGTATTATTGACAAAAGACGTGCCACAATTTTTTTGGGTTCATCTACCAAATTAATGTCATCATCATATGAACAAGGTAGGGGTACATTATTAGGAGATAGTGATGGCACCTATATCAATTATGTGTTATATTTATGTTTTAGTGCTTTGCATTGATTAGCAAAATGAACTAGCACTTAATGATATACACAAGAGAGAGGTGTTGAATTACAATGCTTAGGACCTTTCTTATTCACATCATGAAGTAGAATGATCAATTGAGATTCTAAAAGAATGGATATGACATGTTTAGGGAGGTCACTGATTACTTGATAAGATCATTGGTTATGTTTGGATGAAATGAAAGGAGGTTGGTTACTTGATGGGGCCTTGAAAGAAATAGAAGTTATTATTTTCAAAAAGGAAATGGCACCAAAGGGGTAGTGAGTAAAGAAGTCGGAGCAATGAAATGGTGAGGAGTTCTGTCAATAAGGGGTGGCTCATTTATAGGGGGAATATAGGGTTGAATTATATATTGTTAAAATAAGGTGAACTATTACAAAAAAAAAAGTTGAAAATAAGTAGACCAAAAACACTTGAAAAGAAGTAGACCAAAGTGAACGAGATAGATAATGTATTAACTGAAGAGATTCTTCCTACTCTCTAGAAGTTGAGAGATAGATATATAATTACAGGTTGGAAAACACAACAGGTTGTGAGTGATTGCAATCTTCTTTGTTCTAAGCTGAAGGGTGGAGAGCTTGGGGAGGATTTCTAGGTGGGGGATACATAAAACTAATCAAATTGACTTGAGGGGTGACTAACTAATTGGGTTGTTACGTGTAGAGGGTTTTACAGTAATATATGAAAACCTTTTTCTTATTTAGAGAGTGCGAATGTAATGAAAGGCACTTTCAAAATTTACCACAACTGTTACTTAGAATAAAAATTGCGTTTCAATTTCCTCATATGATGGAAAAAGATGTACAAAATAATCACAGGTTGGAAAACACAGTGGGTTGTGAGTGAAACCAACTAAACCAACTAAACCTTGAAAGTCTTCCATCTTATTTCCCTTTCTATTTTTTTCTTCTACCATTAGACACAACACATTAATGATCCCTAACCCATTTCCATTCACTTAATGTATGAGCAAAAAACAAATAAAATATGAAATATCATAAAAAATAAGGAGAAATCAATAAAATATTATGAAAAATGATTTAAAAGTGTGGTTAGAAAGCTGAAAGAAACCTTGACATAAAAGAAATGAATTGAGTATTTTATTTTAACCTCTCATTATCTCTTAAATTGATTCGTGATGTTCCATTCTTACAATTAATCCAAACAAAAGAATTATAAAATTGCATATGACATATTCAAAATATGTGTAACCACATTTTGCATACATGTTTGCCAACCAGTTGGTAGACTACCTGACAAAATTCCTCTAGCATTTATGCTTTGATGTATATCCATACACCGTTCCAAAGCTCCCATTTGTCACGGGCTGGAAAGATGGTGGCAAAGGTTTTAGAGTCTGGTTTTACACCTGCCAATAACATTCGGTAGGAAGCTTCTAAAGCCTTTTCAACAAACCCATTTTGTTAATATTCTGCTATCAGGGCGTTCCATGAGAACAGTGCACATTCTGCCAAACAATTCGGGTGCTTTGTCTATGCTTCCACATTTTGCATATCCTACAGTCGTGGCATGTTTACAGAGGCATAATTTCAAATAGATCACGTGCATTGTCTATGCTTCCACATTTCGCATAAATATCTACCAGAGCAGTTGTAGCTACAACATTTCAGAAGATTTCTCCATCGTTTAGCTACTAAAGGTGGCAGGCTCACTCATCATTACACTGGTTTATCTCAAATTCAACCTCAGGATATATGAAACCATCTTGAATTCCATAAGGATTAAGCTTTAAACTTACCCACAAATGGA
Organism: Sequoia sempervirens; assembly: GCA_007258455.2. Taxonomy (NCBI): domain Eukaryota; kingdom Viridiplantae; phylum Streptophyta; class Pinopsida; order Cupressales; family Cupressaceae; genus Sequoia; species Sequoia sempervirens. The sequence continues at coordinate 12,831 of VDFB02156855.1, forward strand.
GTGCAGGTTGTAAGTCTGTAAGTAGAATTTGTTTGGAATTGATCTTTTACAAGATGCGATTCTAAGGAGTAAGCTTTAAACTTACCCACATATGAAGTGTAGGGTGTAAGTCTGTAAGGAGAATTTGTTTGTAATTGATCTTCTACATGATGTGATTCTAAGGAGTAAGCTTTAAACTTACCACATATGCAGTGTAGGGTGTAAGTCCGTAAAAAAAAATTGTTTGTAATTGATCTTTTACAAGATGCGATTCTAAGGTACGAGATTTGAATATTCTGATGTTACTGCCATTTTTAATCCAGGGACCATTTCCAAAGTCCTTGGAAACTCCCTCGCATGCACGTTGCTTTGGAAACTCCCTATCTAAACTCCCTCACATGCACGTTGCTTTGTAAACACCCTATCTAATGCAAGTTTCTTTGGAAAGTCCTTGCCATGCATGTTTCTTAGAAAACATTCCAAAATGGCGAGCGAATAATAGTGGGAAAATTTCTTCCATTGAACTGCAGAGTAAAACGTCCTACAAAAATACAATGATGAGGACATGAATTCTCTCATCTAGGTTGGGGTCAAGTCAGGTTGTAGCATCTTTCAGAAATTCAAAACCATCTAACCATTGCAGATTTCATTTGGGTTCTCTTTCAAATTATTTGTCATCAACTCCTTTGGACAACAGTAAATGTTGTTGCCATTGCTTAATACAAATGGCATGTTACGGAGTGCACCAACCCAACTGTTAATCAAAGCTAAAGCAAATGATACAAAATTGGAGATTGATATAGGGGAAGAAGAGTCTACAAGAGATTTCAGAGTTTCAGGGAAATTCTCGACTGCAGTGGGATTAATAATGGGCACTGCGGTTGGGCCAGGAATATTGGGTTTGCCTGCAGCAACACTGAATGTTGGTCCCCTGCCATCAACTGTGGCCATTTTGGGCTCATGGGTGTATGTTATTTCATCCATCTTGCTTGTTGCAGAGCTTTCTTGTGCTGTTATGGAAGACAGAGGACTGGAAGAGGTGAGTTTTACTGGTTTAGCAATGCATACATTGGGAGAAAATATGGGAATTTTTGTTGCAGTGGTTTATTCAATTTTGAACTATACCCTTTTGGTTGCTTGCATTGCTGGCCTGGGTTCCCTTGTTCAGACATGGATGCCCTTTTTGTCCTCTTTTGTGGCTTGTGCTGCTCTTCCTGCCATAGTTGGGGGATTATAGGATTAGCTCCAGTCTTTTTGATCGAAGAGGCGGAACTGAGGCGGCAGAGATCCATGGTAATGAAACCGCCAAAATTCAAAATTTAAAATTAACAAAACCGTCGTTAGTCGTTTTCAAAATAGGAGAAAACGGAAAAAATTCAAAATTCAAAATTAACGGCGTTCGATACCTCCGTCTGTTCTACCTCCTCTCCTGGCGGGCCCCGCACTACGTCATCCCCTCATGCTATGTATGTTTTTATGTGTTTTTATATGTACATAGGTGCGTTTTTTCTAGGAGTTAGCCGGTTCCTTCATTTAACGCACTCATTTTTGTGTTCAAAGGAAACCTCCGTTTATTTATTTTTCACTTTCTTCACTGCGATTACAAAACTGTATTTTTTTTTTTTTATTCATTAACTCTATAAAGAAATTACATCTTTAAGCTATTGTACACAGCCAAGGCTTAAATTTGATGGCCGTATGACTGTATTTAGAGATTTTTGTCGTAAAATACAATCAAAATTTTAAGAAGATTGTATAGACTGTCAAAATTTATATAGAATTATAATGATATATATATTTGATTTATATATAATTTTACTTACACTAAGGTATATCATAATGTTTTAAGGGCACTTATGAATAGATAACTCTCATTAAAAAATTTGTTGACAGGCAAGGTCGACCATCAAATTTAGGCCCTGTACACAGCGACATGGAAGGCGTATGCATTTTATTTTTCACCTTCATGACACAGTTTGCATTTTAAAATTTACAGTGGGGCTCGACCCCTTCTCTTTTTTTTCTGTTGAAGTTTTTATTTATAAACCCCCCTCCCCTTTTATATATATATATATATATTTAGCAGTTTCATTTATTTAATGTGCTGGTAAATATATTTATTATTCATATATAGAATATTTATTAAATAATATTTATATCAAAATAGTATATAGATATATTTAGTAAATTAACAAGCATATGTTCTTACAACTTCATAAAAGGAATACATTTGTCCATTGGTTATCAAATCACCTTAGATTTACTCTCTAACACTTTGGAAGCAACTCTTAGATGAGTTAAATGGCAGGTTTAAAACTATAACATTGCTTGAGATCCCCATATACAAATTAAGATAAAATAACAACCCAAATAATTTATTGCTCAATATTGAATCCTTCCTTCTCGCAACTTTATTTACACATCATTTGCTTTAAGAATATAAGGAAAGATATTATTATAACCTTTTCATTACTTACATTCTTTTACCATCTTGCTTCAATCCCTAATAAAAAGAAAGTTAATTACACTTTCATTTATAAACTTGAATAGCATTTTCACAAGAACCCATTTATAAAGAACTATCTCATTTTCCACTATAAACACATTTCTCAATGTTTTTTTTTTTTGAAAAGATAAAATGCAAGATCCCATCCTTTCCATAACAAATGAGTATCAAATTTCTTTTATTTTATAAACAAAACTTTTAAGTAGGAACAATAAAAGCTGTATATTTATATTTTTCTACTACATCTACTAAGATTACATGCTAATAAATGAGGGCTTTCTCTTTCTCCATTTTCTTCATGTTACAACTGTTACACCCCTAACTTTAACTATTTTTTACTTTTTACTTTGAAG
>VDFB02156857.1:0-10323 GCA_007258455.2 Sequoia sempervirens
GGAGGTATTGATAGGTCTTGTTTGAACCATCATTCTTTTTTGAACAAGTACCTGTGTTACCCCATGTTGTCCAGTTTATTCTGTCATGTTCATTTGTATTGGTTTGTGTTTGTGACTTAATATTATGTTTAAATTGTCTATTAATGTATTTACCAATGTTTGTGATTTAATTTATTAAGTTAAATTAAATAAGTAATCGAATTTAAAAGGAAAGTTATTTCTTTGCACTGTTTCTAATTAAAATATAAATATTGTTGATTTATTGTGCAACTTGATTTTTGAGGAAAATAGATCCTTTAAAGAAAACATATTTTCAGCTTGTGATGAATCTTGATTGTCAGTTAAAGATCTGTTTTGATATTTTAAAGTGTAAGTTGTATTGATTGATCTATTTTCAATGTAAGATGATCTATCAGTTAGGTTTTATGATTGGAAGTGAATTGCATGAATTTATTTTTTTATTTTTTTTCAATTGGAAATTGTGCATTCACGAGAAGAGCTTTCACGACGGTAGTTTTAGCAAATTGTTGCAAAAGAACTTTTTTTTAAGATTTTGTTTAGAAGCGTAATTTGATGCTAGATTAAATTGAATTTCACCATCGAAGTCTAGAAAAAATGATAGTGGAATCAACAAAGGTTTCAGAATTTGTATTAGCTCGATTTCCAAGATTGACTAGGTTTTCTTATTTTTAAGATTCTGTAATATTTCTTCTTTGAACTTTTTGGAAAAATAGTGGTTTGTCAAACCTGCAAAATAAAATAGAAAAATTATTAGAATAGACAAACAAATATTATTAAGAAATACAAATAAATTAAGCTGCCAAGAGTTCATGAAATTAGAACTTGGTTTTTGTTCTTAGAATTGAAACGGTGGTTGATTTTTCCTGAATATCTGTTGTTTTATTGAAAGTTCAATTTGGGATAAATAATGAAATTTAGGCAATATTTAAAAGTTTGATGTTCTTACCGGTATCGGGTATAATGGTGATGGTTTAAAGGTGGTATTAATTGTTCTGCCACCACAAGGTTCAAAACCCCTGCTAGGTGAGTATATTGTTGAATGGTTGTATTCGTCTTCATAGCTCGTCAAAAGCTGCCACTCCCTTGAATAAAAAAAATAAAAACTCCTGATGTTCATATCTTCATGGAATCTAAATTTAGATTTTAGCCTAATCCCTCTTTCTCATGGAATTAAAATTATGAATCAGAGCAAATATATAAAGTTTTAAATCTACGCCAGCTCCTATATATATATATAAGCCAAATTTGTCACCAAGCAGTCTGAGAATCTCTTTTAAGGCTTTAACCTTTGACAATGCTCGACCTCCTGTAGATGAGTTTCTATCCTGTAGACTTATATCAGTGATTAAATTATGATCTATACCTTAGAATTGTACGCAGTCTTCTTAGAATCGTTGTTCTTGACTTAGATCTTGATTTTCTTGTATTGGTGAAAGGTTTAACATTAAATATTACAGATCTCTCTGCTAAAATTTGTGCATAGCCCTCTTTTTAATGATAAATGCAGAGTAGACGTGATCAGAATTTGTAATTTCGAGCTCATGATCTGTGCCTTACTTTTGGTGTATTAGTTTTGCATGTGTTGAATTTAAGATACCTGTAGATCATTATATATGTTTTGTAGATTCCATTTCTGTAATTGTCATTGAAAATAATGCACAATATTCTTGGTTAAGCGGTAAAACTATAGTTTTATATTCTCTAAATCTGAAGAGGGAATAAAAGATATTGTTAACTATTCCATTTGCCAGTGTTTACTCCCTATCAAAGTTTGTGCTCAACCTCCACCCAATGATACATTTTGTATAATCTTTAGTTAGAAGATTTACTTTGAATCACTGTCCGTAACTATTCCTATATCATGGCGAATCCCTTTCATTTAACCGATAAATCAGTCCACAAAAATATATTGAGATCTTCAATTGTTATGTTTAGATTTGAAAAGGTTACACAAGCGCCCTTACCCGGGTAACCATTACTTTGTGTAGTGCCCGTTGTGGCCCTCCTGGATATTTGTGTAAGTGTGTTTTGTGGTCTTGTTGGTTATTTAGTCAGTTCATGTGATTAAAGTGAGATTTTAATGACTCTGTTAAGCAAGTTAATTGAATTAATTAGTGGAAATGTTGTCATTTAAGGATGAATTAAATAAATTATTATATTAAACATATTGATGAAGTAATTTAAATAAAATTAGAAGTAAAATTGTAAATAACAAGTCCATATTGTGAAATAATATTTACACGTTTAATTTTAAATAATTAAATTAATTTTTACCTTATAAAAGATTATCTTGTGGGGTATAAATATTATATATAGGAAAATAATGTGATTTATAATTTAATAATGATGAAAAGATAATTATTTTAATAAGAAATTTAAATGGTTAAGGGGATAGGAAGTTGAAGTGTTTTAAAGCAAGAAAAGTTGGAAAGAAAATAATAAATAAGAAATAGTGATGTCTCTCAAAATTCTAAGTCTCTTCAATAAATTCTAAGAATAGGGGCCTAATCAGGGGATCTTTGTCATTAACTGCTTCCATACTCTGCAATTTCCATCAAAACTATGTGTGGGTTTAATTGATTATTGGAGAAATCATGTGATGGAGACTCTAACTCTGTTTCCAACCACAAGACTCAATTATTTTAATAGTGGGGAGGGAAGGAAAGAAACCATAAGTAATCTCTCTGATTTCATTGTCATCTAGTCTCAGTCGTAGCACTTAAACTTAATAGGGAGTTTTAAATAGCCTACTTGATTCTTCTGACAATCTATCGCAGCTGCAACACTTGAAAATAACTATAATAAATCAAGGAGATGGCAATATTTACAAATTCCAATATTCACCTTCTAATATAATTGGCAACCTACGAAGAGAGGGATTGGCGTTTTGCTACAAGTGCCTGACCACAAGTCTTCATCCTCACAGCGGTGGGAAAAAGAGAAGGAGAAAGGTGAGGTGCAAATATGCGACTTATGAGTAAGAGAATTAATGTACAACTTTCTCTTTTTTGAATTTGATGCATTTATGTTTGCTATTACTAGTCAACACAACCATCACAAAAACTTATGTGCAAAATACAATAAAGAAAAAAATTATGCACAAATTGTCACTTGAATGATTTCAAAATGAGATAAATTTTCTTTGAACTTTAGATTGTGTGGATGGGATTTGAAGTTTCCTATAGTTTCCTATTGCATCATGTTTATGGTAGGGTGTATAGATTTAAATAATCCCTCTGATTTCTTTGCCATCCTATTGAGCATGATAGGAAGTTTAAAGGCTTTTATAACATGCTTACCTTGGTAGTTGCAGCACTTGAACATAGAAGGGTGTAAAAATTTAAATAAACTACCTGAGTCAAATGGCATCACACCTTCCAGCAGCGTTCACTTGAGAGGTTTCTTAAGCCTACGTTGGGTGATATATCCCATTCATGGAGTAGTTTTAGTCGCTGTTTGCTATTTATATTGATACCATTAATGTTAAAAGTTCGACACATAGACTTTAGGTTGGCAACTAGTCATCTTATTGCTATCCAATGCAACCTGAGATAAGAAGTGAAATCAGTTGTTTTTAATTCAATAAGGCTTGAGACAAGATTGTATTTGATTAAGGGAGATGTTAGATTATTATTAAAATCTTTGATTATCTAAGTATGTGTACCACAATACTATCTGTATTATATGAATATTGAACTCAGTTTATATGTATATAAATGAATATATATACATTTATAAGTGTTCTTATTATTTGTGAATTATTGAATAATTAAGATGTGTAAATGGGTTAGGGATCTATTTGAATGTAATGGTTATCATATGACTTCATTTGTTGGATAAAAGTCCTTCTATAGAAATAGTATGTATTGATATTTGTTCTAATGGATTTTGTGTGGGAAATGTTGTAAGGACAATTGTGATAACTTTAAGATAGTGGAAGGATTTCAGCCTTATTTTCAAAAGGTTAAGTATAGAAGAAATCTAAGAATGGTTCACCTCCTAGCTTAAAATTGAATAGAGGATAGTTACTTGCCTTTTTCAAACGTTAGAAAAGAACAATTTCTTTGATTCTAAAACTAAATGATTATATTAAATAATGGGAATTGGTAAACATTAGAATATTAGGGAAAATAGCTATGCCTTTTTATAAATGAATAAGTTCTTACTTCATAGTGAAATTAGATGGTCATATAGTTTTAGTTAAGAAGAAAACTAGCATTGTAATGTAGTGTTGGTGAGATTAGTTATCCTTTTAAATATAATTAGAGTATTAATTGGCTAATCATGTTTATATATATGTATATAGTTATAGGAATGATTATAAATCCTGAATTGGAATAAAAGAAATTGGTTGGAATGCTTTTATAACTTCTTTTATTTAATACAACTTTATGATGAGCATAGTGAGATGTTAGTAAGGTTGTGAATATAGCCTTTAATGAGTTAAAATGATTTCTTATCAAGTGAAGAGTCAAATCGTAGACGATAGTTCAATTGTTCTTTGAAGTTTATTGCTTTTGATTTGTTTGGGTTAGTATTTTGAGTGTGATAAAATATGCCTTGAGATAATTACGATATGTGATTATAGAGTTCCTTTATTTATTTTAAATTAATTCTTATTAAACGAATGGATAAATTGTATTTGAATGGTCATTGTTCATTTAAGGGTAATTTGGTGTATCCTATTTGTGGTGCCCTCTTTGGAATTGCTTGGCTTCGGAAGTGATTTCATTCCATTGGGTTCGTGTCCTTTTATGAGTGATTTGACATATCCTTTCATTGTGACTTTTCTTGAGTTGACGTGAGTTGGGGATCTTCTTTAAGTTAAATTGTGTTGATATTCGTTTAACCTTACATGGTGAATTCTTGGTTTGTTTTGAGTTGTGGGGGTCTTATTAATTGAAATTGTGGTGGAGTATTTTGGATACTAATGCAATGCTTGGTTGTGATAAGTTTATGCTTCTTATTGTATGCAATCTTCCCACTTGTACTATTTTGGTGAAACATTAAATTATATTGTTGTCATGTTTGTTGATTTTGTCAAAGTTCATTTGTTTACCAACTGTACGGGTATCTTGTGAGGAGGAAATTGAGGTCTCCCTTGGATGCCTGGTTGCATGGTTTTACCTTTGTTGTTGAAGGATTGTTTTGGATGGTTCCATGTGGTGTGAATGCCTTTGGAGGTTAATTTTGATTCAAGGAATCCTTTGTCATTTAATTTGTGTTGCAATGTAATTGGGAACTAGTATTTTGTTTATGAGTTGTGGGTAGTTGATCTTCTTGGATTCTTGATTTATTTTGTATCAAAGTTGATTATGTAGTCTGGATGGGGTTGTTGATCTTATTTTGATGTATTCACTCATTATATTTGTATTGAAAAATAGTTCTTGTGGCGTTGCAATTATTGTTTTCAGTTCTTTGATGGGGAAACCCTAGTGTAAACTTTTTGAGTCTTCCAGAGGCTTGTTTTTATTGTTGGTCAATGTCTCTCCTTTTATGTGCCCTTGAAGTGGCAAGTGTTTTGGTATCAGGATTTTGAAAGGGTTGTACGAGAACTTTTGAGACTTGATTATGTGTTTATAGCGAGATGGGTAATGCCTCACATGTTTCTCTATTGTGATCTGATGTTCTTATTATGTTGTACAACCCTTGGTTTTGGTTTGATGTTGTTGGGTCTCTAGGGAGAGTGGCTCCTTGTGGGGGCCAATGCCCTATTTAAGGGGAAGGGCACAGGATAACCCATGAGTGAGTTAGTAATCAAGTGAAAACCTAATAATTAACTTAGGAGGGTTGGGTAGTAATATCATTATAAGATTTAAAAATGGATGCCTACGTCTTCATTAGTGCTTCTGGAGACAATGGAGGAAGCTCGAGAGAAGGCCTAGTTAGCAGCAGGAATCATGACCTAGATCTTCACAAGAGGGTTCTGACTCTGCATGGAGTCACCCTATGGATCAGCCTCGGTTGGGAGGAAGAGGGGCCGCAGGGATAGCCATAAGATGTGAGCTAAAGCCCTCGATTGGGAGGAAGAAAGCCTGAGGATAGCCATGTAGGACTATCTGATGACACTCTCCTAGTTGCCAGGTGTTTTACTTTGTGTGTGTTCCTCTGGAAGGAAGTATGTTATGGGAGTTGGTTTAGATTGCGGTTGAATGGAATTATATTGATTTATGGAGTATTGCCTTGATACATCTTTGGTGTACTTTGTGGTCTTGTATCATCTCATTGATATTTGACTTATGACCTTGTACTCTTATGGTACTTTGATATGATGTTATTGTATTGTTTAATTACAATTTGGAATTGTATTAAATCAGTTGTTTTGGAAGTGTTTCATGATCTTCCTTTGGTTACTTGTTTACTGGTTATTGTTTTGTTTAATGTGATGATATTTATGACTTTAAGTTATTATGTTGACTCTTGGGTGTTGTTGATTATGTCATTGTAATCCTTGAGTTTTATGATACTTTTGTATGATGTTGAGTCTTGTGGTTCCCTGTTTGGATGTTCTTGGTTGAGGATTCTTCTTGTAGCTCCTTAGCAGGGGGTGGAGTCTTAGGACCCATGTGTGGTCAGTGGAACATGCTAAGCACCCCATTGGAGTCCCCTAGTCGAGGAGATCGAGAAGGTCTTGGGATTGAATGCTTTGTGCAGTGACTCTAGAGTTGTATTTGTCTTGGAGCCCATTATGATACTTTGTATTCATCTGTTTATTTGTATCATGGTATCTTGTGTATGGTTTCCATTTATGTTTGGAAACACTTTTGTATCATTGTACCTCTAGAACATTTTATTGTAATGTAACGTTAAACCTTATGTGGCTATTGGCCATGGCAATTGTTATTCAATGTGTTGAGTTAATCATGTATATGTTGCATTTGTGTACCTGAGATGGTTTCTTATCAATGCTTTATCATGTATGTGTTATATTTGTTAATGTTTATTTTGGTATGAATTATATCTTTGGCTTTTATTCTTTATTGTTGTTGTATGGAATTAAGTTCGTAATGACTCCTTGTGTACCCCAAGCGATGTATGTGTTAGTGAATCTACTTAAATGAAATTCATATCATGACTTAATGTGTATTACATGTATGTATGTTAACCTTTTTAAAAAAAAAATTGTGCTGTAATTTTGTTAAATTGTCCTTTACAGGGTTCCTACGATGGGAACATTACAACATGATATATCGAGCATAGGTTCATACTTTGGGCACTATATTATTGCTCACTATATAACAACTAGCTTAGACGGTGAGAGTCTTGAGTTTCACTTTTCTTTTGTCATTGTTGTGAACCTGAGTTCTTCTATTAACCGGTGTCAGGTTGATGGTGAAGGAAACTGATGGGAAAGGATAGGACCCTCGGTGTAGTGTGCAATGCACCGATATCCTTCCTGTCGGGGATGCTCTATGGACCCTTGAGTTTTAGTGTGATGTATTTTTGGTGATGTGTTTTATGTGTGTGAATATGTCAAGTGTGCGTGGAATTTGCGATTTTGTTGTCCTTAAGTGATGAATTATGTTTTTTTGAATATGTGGTGTAAAATTTGACCCTTTTTATTGAAATTGATGTGAGATTTGGTGTTGAATAATGGTTAAAGTGGAGTTCTTTGTGTGAAAATTATGAGTTTTAATGAAGATGTGAGGTTTTGTGGATAATTATTCTATGATTTTTAGCAGAATATAGTATCTTGAGGTTAAGATGCAACTTGAATTATTAGTACTAATGTGCAATATTCTATGGTAGCTTTTGATTTATAGGAAGTTGGCTTCAAAAACGTAGTGATGAAGGTAATGCAATTGTAATATGGAGGTATAGATACTTATAATTTCAAGTAGTAATTCATTTTGATATAGTAGATGAATTAGGTTTATGGTTAGCATCCTTATGTGAATATTGCCTAACTAATAAGAATCAAACTATTTGTGAGTTACTAGAATTGTTTTAACTATTATGTGTGGTTTAGTGGGAGGGACAGTGTGGTATCACTCGCTCGCGAGTGCCCTCCTATGCTGGGAATTCCTCTCATGATGTATTTGTGATATATATGTATTGTGCACAACGTTTGTTTGCATGCAGGATTGCAAGAACTAAGCCTCGATTCCACCTGCATTGTCAGGACAGGGCGAGCATCATAAACACCCAATGGGATTGACATGGAAAAATAGGAACTAACAAGAAAGTTTCCCCAACCTAGTTCGTCATCTGTCCTAGTGTTTGACAAATTGGTCTGGTTGCAACCCCATCACCACTTTTGTTTTGGTATCATTTCTTTATTTTTCGTGTGTTTAATTTTCATTGCTTACCTGGTGACATTTAATTGATGATTTAACTTGTGGTGTTGATGTGCTTATGATTGTTACTATTATTGTTAGTTTATGGTGTTACCATGTTTGTGCTTGAGCTCAACTTCCAGGAGTAAGTCGAAGCCTAGAGGGGGAGGATGTAGTGCCCCGTCCGTTGTGGCCCTCCTGGATATTTGCGTAAGTGTGTTTTGTGGTCTTGTTGGTTATTTGGTCGGTTCATGGGATTAAAGTGAGATTTTAATGACTCTGTTAAGCGAGTTAATTGAATTAATTAGTGGAAATGTTGTCATTTAAGGATGAATTAAATAAATTATTATATTAAACATATTGATGAAGTAATTTAAATAAAATTAGAAGTAAAATTGTAAATAACAAGTCCATATTGTGAAATAATATTTACACGTTAATTTTAAATAATTAAATTAATTTTTACCTTATAAAAGATTATCTTATGGGGTATAAATATTATATATAAGAAAATAATGTGATTTATAATTTAATAATGATGAAAAGATAATTATTTTAATAAGAAATTTATATGGTTAAGGGGATAGGAAGCTGAAGTGTTTTAAAGCAAGAAAAGCTAGAAAGAAAATAATAAAAAGAAATAGTGATGTCTCTCAAAATTCTAAGTCTCTTCAATAAATTCTAAGAATAGGGGCCTAATCAGGGGATCCTCATCATTAATTGCTTCCATACTCTACAATTTCCATAAAACTATTTGTGGGTTTAATTGATTATTGGAGAAATCATGTGATGGAGACTCTAACTCTATTTCCAGCCACAAGATTCAATTATTTTAATAGTGGGGAGGGAAGGAAAGAAACCATAAGCAATCTCTTTGATTTCATTGTCATCTAGTCTCAGCCATAGCACTTAAACTTAATAGGGAGTTTTAAATAGCCTGCTTGATTCTTCTGACAATCGATCGCAGCTGCAACACTTGAAAATAACTATCATAAAGCAAGGAGATGGTGATCTTTCCAAATTCCAATATTCACTTTCTAATATAATTGGCAACCTGCGAAGAGAGGGACTGGCGTTTTGCTACGAGTGCCTGACCACAAGTCTTCATCCTCGCAGTGGTGGGAAAAAGAGAAGGAGAAAGGTGAGGTGCAAATACGCGACTTATGAGTAGGAGAATTAATGTACAACTTTTTCTTTTTTGAATTTGATGCATTTATGTTTTCTATTACTAGTCAACACAACCATCACAAAAACTTATGTGCAAAATACAATAAAGAAAAAAAAATTATGCACAAATTGTCACTTGAATGATTTCAAAATGAGATAAATTTTCTTTGAACTTCAGATGGTGTGGATGGGATTTGAAGTTCCCTGTAGTTTCCTACTGCATCATGTTTATGGTAGGGTGTATAGATTTAAATAATCCCTCTGATTTCTTTGCCATCCTGTCTAAATTTGTGAGCTTGAGCATGATATGAAGTTTAAAAAGGCTTATATAACATGCTTACCTTTTGGTACTTTAGCACTTGAACATAGAAGGGTGTAAAAATTTAAAATAAAACTACCTAAGTCTACAAGAATTAGTTGCGACACTTGAGACCTCATTTAAAGTTGTCTTCATTTCGACAATCTGTTCATAAAAAAATTTCTATAATAATCTTGGTTACTTTTATATTGACATCAAACTCCATTACTTTAGTGATCCAACTGGCACACTTATCATTAATATCCTTGTTAAGTAGAAAATCCTTAATAGTTGAATGAGCTACTAGCAAATGAACCTTGTTGTTGGACATCATATGCCTGAACTTCTTTAAACTTCTTACAACAACGAAAACATGTTTCTCAACAAAAGAATATTTTACCTTGTAATCATGCAATACTTGGCTGAAAAATGCTATAGGCTGCTCCAAGCCTTCCTCATTTTGCTAGCATAACATGGCTAAAACTGTACCAACACCTCCAAAAGCATACAGAATAAATTCTTTGTCAAAATTTGGATTAATGAGAGTAGGAGTGGCTGTGA
>VDFB02156858.1:0-83602 GCA_007258455.2 Sequoia sempervirens
GTGAACTGTTTGATAAAATGCTTTGGTAGACATATATGAAAAATGTAGTAGCATAGACAAGGCAATAAACTGTTTGAAAAAATGCCTCAAAGAAATGTGATCTCATGGAATGCCATGACAAGCAAATGCAATTGGCAGCTGCTCCTAGTTATTAGTTATGCAATGTGAAGTAATTGCATAACTACATAGATTGACGTTGTAAAAACTATATTGTAATTGAAATTTTGTAATCTATCAGCATCTAGTTATTAGTTATGCAATGTGAAGTAACGATTTGAGTTTGAAAGATGTACAATGCAATGTAATCAGATTCAACCATATGAATATAAACTACAAAAATCTATTTTTTACAATTCATTAGTTAAACTCTTTATTTTATTTGCTCTGTATATCTCTATGCTATGGAAATGCCTTCAATTTCAAAAAAAATAGTTTTCATCTCTTGTTCTACAGTTTTCAAACTGGATTTTCCAAATTTTCCCATTTTCTCAAAAATCTTATACCCTTGGCTCGGTCGATTTCTCAAAGTAGATTTTGCTCCTATGGACTTGTGACAACAACCACATATGTGATAAGTGTTTGCTAGAGCATAAACAGTGATGTAGGAGCACTTGCAGCAGAACAAGAATTCATATGGCACAATCAAAGAGTAGAATAATGTTCTGAAAGATAGCACAAGGTCCTGCAAGCAATCAAAAGTAATGTTATGTTGGTGTGACTAACTGCAAGCAAGGAGCTGGTAGTAGTGGTTATAGTGGAAACATACATGTATACCACAGTGTTGACATTGTAACTATTGATTCATAGTGTGCAATAATGGTAGAAGGTACAAAGTTTATCCATATGGAGACATCATACTTGGTGACTTATGTGGTAGGCTAACTTAAAGCATGATTGGATTATGGTTACATGACTCTTGATATTATATGGTTTGGTTGCACAATAAGATGGTTGATATTCTCATAGTTGGCAGACTCACTGAAAACTCAGTGAGTTTTTGGCGAGTTTTCGCGAGAAACTCAGCAAGTCCGTGGCAAAAACTCACCACGGTTGCACATATCAGGCCACTGCGTGAAAAAAGTTCATTTCAACCAAAAAAAAACACTCCAAACTTCATTTGCAAAGCACAAAAACCCTTCCAAGCAGCAAACACACCATTTCTAGCATTTTGCCATCGAGGAGAGAAGATCAAAAGGGATTTTTTTGCTAATTATGATGGCAAATTCAAAGCAGGTAGGTTTTTGGTTTTTCATTTATTTTTTTTGTTTAAATCATTTTGCTTCATTCTTGCTGCAAATCTTGCACCTAAATTGAAAAAGAATTTTCATATAGCAAATAGAAGTAGGATGTTTGCATTTAAATTCAAAAAAACAAGATTCATCACTAATTTTTGTTAATTTTTTCTGATTTTTTTAATTATTTTCATTGTTTTTTCATACCTAGGTTATTTTTTATATTTTCATCTTTCTTTGTTGAAAAAAAAAGTTTAGAATGTTTAAATTAGATGATTTTTTTTACTAATTTAAACACATTTATATCAATTTTGCAAAGGCTTGGTGGAAAAGTTGGGGTGGAAATACCCCAAATCTCCAAAGAATTGCCCTCCGCATACTGTCAGCCTTGTAGTGCATCCAACTATGGGCGCAATTGGAGCTTGTTTGAGGCCATTCACACAAAGAAGAGGAACAAATTAGCTCAAAAGCACCTCAATGACCTTGACTTTGTGCAATACAACCTTCGGTTGTGCATAAAAAGGGTAGAGGACAAATCACAGGATCCTATTGATATGGATGAGATAGATCTTTATAGTGATTGGACAAGGCGGTATGAATAGCCTCCATTGTCTACCAAGGACGAGATTCTTGATTTCGAGAGACAGGCAATGGAGGATGTGGGTGCATCAGGAGATGTAGGGTTGGAGGACATTCGTGAGGATGAGGAGTCATTGCCAGGGACCTTCTAGGAAGGAGGTTGAGCCCTAGCCATTGCCTTCCATGCCAACCGAGGAGCCACAACCTACTCGCAAGACTAGAGCATCTACCTCTTCCCTAGCTTTGAGTAGATTAGGGAAGAGGAAGGTGTAAAATGTTGTATTTAGTATTTACTTTTAGTTTTACTATTTTCATTTTCAGCTATCTATTGTAATTTGTATCAAATTATCAGGATATTCCTATGAATGCATCTATATATATAACCTCATGTGAATGCACCAAGGTTAGAAGGTTTGAAGATTAGACTGTATACAAACAAAATTGAAAATTGTTGGTGTAATTAGAGTAATTGCAAAAGAAGTATGTTGTAGATTAGAACCCTATAAAAAGTCCAAAGACCTTGCGGTATTGAATCCTTTCTATAACTCTGATTCCTGAATAATATAACTGTGAACATCTTTTTGTGGTAGGTTTTCTGCCGAAAGGGTTTCCCACATCAATATTTGACCTTGTATATGCATACTATTCCATTTTCTTTCATACATGCCATTAGATAGATTTTGCAAGTGTTGTTGACTGTTATTTGAATACTTTGTCCTAAGTTTCTTTGTCCTAGTCTATCAATCATCTGTAACAGGGGTCAAAATCCCTAACATTCACCTTGGAATTGTTGGTTTAGAGGTCCAATTGGCATATTAGTCAATATTGGGGTCCCGTGCACAAATCTTGTGTGAATTCCCCACTCAAATTATTGATGACTGCTCTACAAAACTTATAATTTGTTGTTCCAAGATCTTTGGAAAAATAAGCACAGCAACCTGCATTTATGAGACAGATGTGTCCTAGTACATTTTTTGTTGACATTTATTGCAGAAATTTTAGTTCATGAAACAAAAAAATTTCACCTACAGTAGAAACTTTAAAGTTTAAACTGAATCTGTTGTAGCAATATTTTTTAGCCAATGTTGAATTCATATTGAGAATTTGTTGTAACTAGTCTACGCAAGCTTCTAATTTATGTTTAATTTTATTCAATCATTTTGTCTCTTATTCAAGGGGATTGGTATGTTCTCCCATCCAAACAAGCCCAAGATAAATAGCAATTATGTTTATTGGTCTGTTATCTATATCCTATTATGGGTAGAACATTTAGTCTATTTGTATCCATGATAAAAACATGATCCAATTTGAAATGCAGGCATTAGAAGCAGGAGAGAAATCACCATAAGATAATACATAAAGCTGGATTCGCAGTAGAAATTGTTGTGAACATAAGGATTCCATGCAGTTTATGGGACACTATGCGATTGGAAAGGTATGTACTGTTGTATGAATTTCTTAGCTCCACTGTATGCATTTTCGTAAATCACATGATATGAGAGATTTAGAAAAATGTGATCTACATTTGAAAAAAAAGGAAAAAAAGAGAAAAATGAATTAGAATTATTTCCAAGCAAAGTCCCGAGGCATGCAGAACTTCAAATAAGCTTTTGGTTGAATGGGTCAATTACAGATAGATAGAGAGGTGGGTGTGTAGGAGGGACGAGCTCAGCAAAGACCCACTCTTCTCAAAAATACAAGTGCTTTATATGTTTATCCATAAACTGAAAAAGTGCGGTTTCTATTCTATTTTTAGGTTTTTTAATACTAAACTAGGCCTGCAACAAGCTAAGGTCTGTTTAAAGCGTAACATTTGTGTTATGACGGAATTATTAATATTTTATCTAATAAGGCATTATATTAATATTTTACCTAATGAGGCATTATACTGGTTGATGAGAAATACTCTCCAGGAAAAAGGAAGGAGCTATTCCGTGCATGCACAAGCCTCACATTCCTTACCCTTATGTTCTAAAATATAGGCACCTTGAGCTAGATGGAAACAGGGTTAAGGCACATGGGATCTAACAGCTATTGGCCTTACAAGAAATTGTCTTGATTTGCATATGAAAATGCCAAATGGATGGCATCAGCCTTGGGAGTTTAACATTTAAGGAGGTTTTGATTAGTGTTAAGAGAGCAATGAGGGCTTAAGAAGCTGGATTTTTCATTAGGCTTTCATGCCATGTAGCAGCCACAGGTGACAGGAGGAGGTACAGTGTAATCATTAATGCCCGTATACCCCAAATTAGTTTAAAATATACAATATCCCCATGCAATCCATATTGCTGAGACCCCAAAATGCATTAGAACAAAAAAATTTAATTAAACCCGAAGCACAACTGCTTCTTACTTGATTGTCATAGGCCTACACAATGCACAAAGTAGTTGCCCTCTCCATTGGGATGTGTTTGCTGAAACGCTAGATGGATTCTCAGCCATTTATTAAGCTTGAAATAGATCCTTGGCATTAACAATATTATATGATTGGAGGATCTTTTCAACAAAAAGTAATGCACGACCACTATTCCGTGTATTCAAAAATTCAGAGAGGGTGATCATAGCTATCACCAACCACCATAGTAGCCTTTTTCCGAAAAGCTTCAACTCTCTAATGTGAAAAGGGACAAATCCTCACTAAAGATGCCCTTACACCTGAGTTTCTGTAGAAATCAGATGGCAGTCTTAACAGTTTAATGTCATAGCAATTTGCAACCATCCATAATCAACTGAATATCTCAAAAGAGAGGACCTATTGAACTTCCTAAGGGAGTAAAGCAAATGTGTTTCCAGAGCATTTATGTCTGTAGGAGAATATCATGTAAAGGCATCCATGTGACCAAAAGAAGAGCATTCTAATAATAAGTTATTTGTGTGCATAAAACAAGGATGTCCTACAGTCTGACTCTTAGATACTTCATATAGCCTAAGTGAGAAAGGTGAAAAGATATATCATTTTGCTAGTGGATATCTTTGCCATAAAAGGTTTGGTCGGAAGCCTCAAGAACTTGAGAACCCAAGGTATTGCTTTTGCTCCTAAGTGGGCCTCAAATGCTTTTGCGGGTGGAGAGCTATAAGCATTTAATTGTAAATAATATTCCAAAGCTTATCCTAGGACCTAAACATTAACACAAACTGAAAAATCTCCCATTATTTCATTTTGTATTTGGTACTTTTCAAGTATATTGTTTTGGCTCCTTTCTTTTTAAAATTAAAAGAAAAGCTTGAGAACCATTAAATGAGAAAAAATATCTTGTTGTAAGTTCAGGTTTTCATACAGTTTCAGGTCTCTGTGGTGACACAAATCCTTAAGATTAAATCCTTTCACCAAAGTTATAGGTTGTTCGACCCTCATTCAAAGCTAAGAAAGTGCAATGATTTTAGATTTTGTGACACTTCTAATTGGAAATATTTTGGAGCAAAATTGTTTGACTAAGGTTGGCAATTGTTTTTCCCAAAAAAACAAATAAGAGTATTTGTCTAAACTTTTAGGAATCAATGGTCAAACGCATTTAACATTTGGTACTGTAGTAGACTGCATCCAAAAGGAGAACTTAAATTATATGCTGACAAACACCTTGTTGATCAAATTTTGGGGAGGGTGTTTGAGAAATTGCTGGCTAGAATAAAAAATCAGGTGACACTAATTTCAAAGCATTTTATAGTTTATTGTTACCCAATGTATTTATCATGATTATTTATATCAGCATTGTTTGTTGTTTATTCACGTTTTGATGATCTAATAGGTATGTTAATGTAAGCTTATAAAGTCATCCACTTCAGGTTTTACTTTCGAATAGATTGTACTTAGCAATGTCACAGAAAATTCTTGTTAGAATATTAGTCATCATAAAAGATGAATTGTTAAAGAAATCCCAAGGCATGATCTTTGAGAGTAGGGTTCATGGTCTTTGAGAGTAGGGTTCATTTCTGCTTTCTGAAGTAATGGCTCCTTATGACTGGGAGAAGGAATATGTTCTTCAAAAGTCAGGTTAATTTTGGCTTTTCAATAAAGCCTCTGCCTGACTGGTTAAAGTTTAATGCATTGAATTCTGTTAAGGATGAGAAATATATTGGAAGGGCATATAGTCCATTAATCTTCGCAAGACTCTCTACACCTTCCAACTTTTCCAAGCACAGAAAAGGCCTGCCCTTGTCGTTATTTGACATGTGCTTTGGCATGGATGCTATGGGCAGTAATTTCTGCAAGCTCCCATGCAAATGTTTGTGTAACCTTGGACCTGGAAACAAAGCAAACATTTGAATTACCCAAAACAATGTATTTCAAGTGGCACTAAGAAATATACAAATAGGATATTGACAATGCCTCAAAGACACTAAATTAGTTGAACAGTGGCATAAGTATTATCCAAAATTATAATACCGGGTCCCAGCCCGGCCTGACCCAAGTTCAGTCCCCTGTGGGTTCGGGCAAGGTCTGGCTCTGCCAAACCCGACCAGACCTGAGCCATCTCTGGATGACTTACACGCTCAGGCATCATTTAAAAGACATTTTTTAAAAAAAATTAACTAAAAAAAGTTCAATTTGCCCCCTAACTCTAGAATGTGAGAGATAAAACAACTAATAGGCAAAAGCAAACTCATTTTCATATTGTGAATAAAAAACATTTTTTTCCCTTTGCTGAACTTATTTTCTTGCTTGCCAAAGCAAGGATAGAGTTGAACAATGACATTGAACGCTCCAAGCTGATTCTTGTGCTATTCCTACACATTTGCAAGTGTCCATTTGTTGTCAAGAAGATCGTAGAGGAAGATTTCTTCAAAAGAGGTAGGTTTTTTCAAGTTTTTGGTTTTTTTTCTCTGCATTTTTTTTTTACAAATGAACTCTCTTGTTTTCTTTTGAAGTTTTTGATTTGTTTTCATTCTTCTAGGTATCTATAACACATGCTTAATTTTTTAAAATGAATTAACTATTAAATTGTATTTATATATTAAACTATTTTTGTTTTCAAATTCCATTTGTTTCAATTCTTCAAATGTGTTGTTTATTGAACTTGTTGCCTTAGGTATTACAATGGCAACTGTTTCTAGCTCCGCAAGCCAATCTCGCTTCAAAACAGACCCAAACTCTCCCCTTTGGAAATATGTTGAAATGGTACAACTTCCTATTAGAATAATGTAGTTTCTTTAATGGTCAACTTAGTCTTAGTTAGTTTAATTAGATAGTTTCTAACTTCATCTTCTATTAACAATTGTTTCTTTTAGAAACATCGTCTTAGTAATTCTATTTACGGAGCCTTTGTCTTCTTTGTTTAATATAACATCAATTATTTCAACACTTCCAAGTGGTGGAGGTTATGTTTGGATTTGTGGTCATTGTAAAGTTAGATATTCGAGCTCATATAGTTGAGTGAAAGGCCATTTGTGCAAGATCCTTGGACTAGGCATCAAATTTTGTCGAGGAAAAGATGGTAAAGGCATTCCAAAAGTACAAGTATTGGCATATATTGAAGAGCAAGAAAAAGTAGACCAAGCACTAGGTCATAGATCAAATAATACTTTTTTAAATAAAGGATCTTGAGGGATGAAACCCCTACACTGCCTTCTCATTTTCAACCTATAGAGAGCCATCCATTTATGTATATACTTGAAGAGCAACATGTGGCATCTACACATAAAAGATCAAAGGGACCGTTGCATATGGCATTTCAGAATGAGGCTAGAGAGATTGTCGATCAAGACATAGCGAGATGTGTCTATGCAAATGGATTGGTATTCAACGTTGTTTGCTCACCATATTGGCAAAAAATGGTGAAATCAATTAATGAGGCTCCAAAAGGGTATAAGGGGGCCTCGGGTTTTGAGAAGGTGTGTAGCACCTTATTAGATAAAGAGGTGAAATTTATAGAGGATTCCTTGAAGCCCATAAGGGATTCACGGGTTGAAACAAGGGTGTCCATCGTTTGTGATGGATGGAAAGATGCAAAAAATCACCCATTGATCAATGTTATTGCAATGTCCTCTAAAGGGGCAATGTTTTTGAAAGTAGTGGATTGTGAAGGAAGGATGGTGCACTTATTGCTAACATTCTTTGTCAAGTTATTGATGAAGTGGGCCCTCAAAATGTTGTGCAAGTTATAACAGACAATGCAAAAAATTGTGGGTTGTTGGGTTATTGGTTGAGGAGTAGTATTCACACATTTTTTGGACACCTTGTGTTGTCCACTCCCTCAACCTAATGCTACAAAAGATTGGCACCAAAAGTGATTGGATCAAACAAGTATATGTTGAGGCCAACGACATCCACCACTATATGTCACAAGGTATATTTAGAACATTCTCGAAATTGGAGTTTTTGAAGTTAAGTTAAATAACAAACATGTTTCACTTAAGTAATCTTTTCAATTTTAGTTTAATTTTAATTTTTGTAATTATTATTTTTTTTTTTAATTTTCAAACAGGTTGTTGAGACCTATTTCGCCTCCGACACAATTGTGTTGAGAAGACTTGTGAAGGTTTGTGGCACTTTCTAGCATGGTCATCAGCCCTAATTGGTCCATATGGAGGCAATCTACCATTGCAAGAGCAGCAAAGGTTAAGCAAATGATCCTAGATGACATTTGGTGGGATCGTGTTGAGTATCTCCTCGGTCTCACTAAGCCCATATTGAGCATGATCCGTTATACTGACATGGACAGGCCTAGTTTGGGTGAAGTATATGATGCCATCGACTCAATGATTGAGAAGATGAAAGTCATCATTAATGCAAAAAAGCAAGACCCTGAAGAAAACTTCCTCAAAGAACTACACAAAATCATTGTAGAGAAATGGAACAAAATGATCACTCTACTGCATCTTCTTGCCTTTGCATTGAGTCCCAAATACTACGCTGCTCCTTTTTGTGACAACAAGAGTTGCCCCATATAGAGTTGTTGCAGTTGCTCAAGGGTACAAGGCAACACTACACAAACTCTTCACCGATTGTGATAGAGTGATGTAGTGGGGGCTAAGTTCATGGGTTTTGCATGCTCCAGCAATTGTGGTCTTGATGCTCTTCGAGACAAGTACATGGTCGATGCTCATAACTAGTGGTACTTCCATGGCCAAGCATACATGTACCTACGACCTCTTGCAATCAAAATTTTATCACAAGTTTTATAGTCAAAATCTTTGAAGTTTTATAATTTTATTTTTATTTTTATTTTTATTTAATTTTCAAAATTTTGTAACTCTTTAACTATTTAATTTGATCTTAATAGGTTGCTAGTTCATCTTCATCTAAGAGGAATTGGAGCACATACTCCTTCATCCACTCAATAAAGCGCAATAGACTACATTCAAAAATGGCAAAGGACATGTTGTATGTGCATTCAAACTTGCAGCTCCTTACACACAAAGAAAGTGCCTTCAAAGGGGACACAAGGAAGTGAAATATCGAGCCAAAGTGTATTGACTTGGATGCTCCCACTACCCACTTTGCTGCACTTGACGTTGACCATGACTATGAGCCAACTAGTGAGCATGAAAGTGTTAGTGCCAATGCTAGTGTTAGTGGTAGTGCCAATGACACTATTTGTGGTTCTTCTAATTTACCACTACATACATCATCTAATATGGAAGGTGATGATGATATTTTTGATGACCCATATGATATTTGATCAATGATGACTGATTGTTGACACTCGACATTATTATTTTTGAACTTTAATCTATATCAAGACATTCAAGTTTGACTAATATTTGACTATTAATATGGTGGTGTATTTTAATTTTGTTATGTTCTTTGACTATTAATATGGTGGTGTATTTTGAACTTAATTATTGCTGCAAATATGTATATGTTTTTGTATAAACGAACCCAAAACAAACCCAACCCCAAAAAAAATTGACAAAACCCGCAAACTGAACCCTCGAAACTGAACCGGTAACTTAGATCCAAATTGTTGCATTCATTGGCAGCTTTTATAGGTGATGTTGATTTCCTTTGAAGGTTTGACCTCTTGACAGAACATTTCTTCTTCAAGGATGATCTTCAACTACAGAGTTACCAAAGTTAATTGCTACACATAATCCACAAGAAGCTAAGCTCTCTTAAATATAGCCTCACCTTTAAAACAAATTCACATCTTTCTAGTAACAAATATGTTTAATCCTAGCACTTTGCATGTTGCTAGGTTTCAGAGCAGCTGTACTGCAATGGCCATAGCTGTTGACTAAGTCATAGGTTAATTCCACAATTTATAATTTCTAGGCAATTGACCTCATTTGGATTTTTTGGGATACCCCATCCTAACATTGGCTATCTATATATAGCATCTATAGAGCCAGCATTTGTTATCTTCTTACATCTATTTCAGATCTGAGATATGCATTTCATATATTCCATTGCTGTTTGAGATCAGTCCACTCATTTCAGTTCTCTTTTGATGCTGACATTGTGCAAGCCTCTTGTGTACTCTATTGGATATGTTATGTCCTCTTCTTGTTCTTGCAAGAATTTGTAATGTTACTGATACATCTGTTATTGCAAAACAGTTGAATATTGTATGATCATTTCAAGTGATATAAAGGCAGCAGTTTGGCAGTGACTCATCGGTGCAAGGAAGCAAGCTAGCAGAAACAAAGTCAACAAAGAAAAGAATCAAATAAATTCCTGCTAAATTTCTAGCAAAGCCAAAAATTCTGCAATGTTTCAATAGTGAAATATTTGCAATCACTTATCATTCAATCCAGAAATAATTTGGCGTTTATGATCAAAGGAACAACCTATCTATATTCAAAATATTCAAAATTATAATAAAAAATATCTAGAAGCTGAAATTCTAGAGTTGTAGATCATATATACTATTGAATTTGTCTCTTTGAGATAATCGCTTAGTATAACACTATCACAACCCATTCTGGGAACCCTATTGCCCAATATTGGATTCACCTTTCTGTAATAATCCCATTGGTATTGATCCCTTATGGGCTATTTTCAGAGCCACAATTGTACCTAAAACATGGAGAAAGAGCCAACATATTCAAGTGATGATCCCATTGGTATTGACCCCTTTTAGGAATTGTTTCATGCTCAACCGGGGCCAAAGATGAGAAGTTATGGAGAGCATTTGAATCCATATGCTCTGGACTAGTAAGCAAGACACCTAATCAACTACAGCAGTATACTTAAGTTTTCAGGGATCAAACAATGTTAAGATAGATTTAAGAAAGTGTTAAAGCCACAACAAAAGTTGGATCCACCAGATGATAACATCACTACACTTTTGGCTAAACTAAACAGCATTTCAACATTGTCACCCTACTTATCAGCAGTAGCTGAAGGAGATGCTAAACAAATAGCATATAAATCTGAAGCTGACATTAAAGTGGATCTAAAAAATAGACAACCAGCTGATCTATGAGTTTTTGATACGCAAAGGTTGTAAATACACAAATTTGAAGGCAAGGATCCTCGCACTTGAATCAATCAAATGGAGCAACTGTTTGAACCACAGCGGCGGGAGATATTTTCTCCTAATTATATCTTGCCCTAGGTCGGCCCTAGAGAGAAGGCCGCCTAGTTTGGTATTTATAGAGGACGATGTCCTCTCATTTGATCATGCAATTCAATCACTCCAATTCGCACCTCTAGCAGCAGTTCGCCTCCTTGCAGCAACAGATCAGATTTTTTGTAAGAAGTGCTATCATTCAAGATTTAGTACTTTCAAGATTCGATACAAGGAGAAGTTACATATCTTATTGTATGTGGCTCGGCCTACTCTAGGGCCTGATGTTGTATGCAGTTTTTGCACTTATTATTCTGATATATAAGAGAATAGTCTTTGTTGGATTTTTCTCTCTCAAGTAGGAGGGTTTTCCCAGGGTAATCACTGTGTTCATTGTTCATTGTGTTGTATTTTTTGCTTGTTGACATTTCTGATCTAAAACTAACATGGTATCAGAGCGGGTTTATAAAAGATCTGATCAGATTTGTCTAAGCATTCTTCATTAAATATCATTCCATCGATAGCGGATTTGGAGCATACCTTAGAAGCAGATCTAAGGTGTTTTTTAAGAGCTGTCTTGAAGGCAAATTTTTGAAGACCTAAAGGACAATTTCTAGCAGATTTAAGAGCAGACCTTGAGGCGAATTTTTGCAGACCTAAAAGGTGAATTGCAGTTAACTTAAGTGCAGATCTTCAAGGGTGAGTTGTTGCAGATTTAAAGACTATCTATTGCAGAATTGAAGGACAGTTTATGCAGACATTAAAGGGAAAATACCTGTAGACCTACGAGCAGAAATTCTTGAGCAGAATTGGAAAGAGTTTCAGATCTGATTGGAGAAGAGGGTCAAACATTCATCTGCTGCATGGATGGGAAAGCATCTGGTGAAGTTTATTTGAGTTGGCGACAAGGTTCCTGCAGATATGCGTTTTTTTTCTTTTGCATATGATAAGTTCGACTCTAAGAGTAGAGCAAAGTTCACTGACTGGAGAAAGCATGTCCGTTAACAAAAGCCATCACAAAGTGAATAGTGATGATATAGAGTTGCAGGGAAAAGAATGCATGGTTTTTGCAGGGACAACCATTGTGAATGGTAGCTGAATCTGTCTTATAACAGAGACTGGCATGCATACTGAGATAGGAAAGATTCATTCGCAGATCCATGAGGCATCTCAACATGATGAAGACACACCGTTGAAGAAAAGGTTGAATGAGTTTGGGGAGGCACTCGCTTCCATTATTGGAGTTGTCTGTTTACTGGTTTGGCTTATAAATCTTAAATATTTCCTTTCATGGGAGATTGCGAATGGTTGGCCGCGAAATTTTAAGTTTTCTTTTAGTGTACATATTACTTTGAGATTGCAGTGGCTTTGGTTGTTGCTGCCATACCAAAGGGTTTCCTGCAGTTATTACTACATGTTTGGCACTTGGTACAGGAAAAATGGCACAGAAAAATGCAATTGTGAGGAAGTTACTGAGTGTGTAGACTTTAGGCTGCACTACTGTGATTTGTTCTGATAAGACAGGAACACTGACATCTAACCAAATGTCTGTTGCAAAACTGGTGGCCATAGGGTCAAACCCATTCTCTCTCCGAGATTATATGGTTGAGGGTATAACTTATGATGGCGGAATCCATGAGTGGCCTAAAGGTGAGGCTATGGATCCCAATCTTCGATCAATTGCAAGAATTGCTGCTCTATGTAATGATGCAGGTATTGCATACACTGGAAATCAATTCTGTACCAACAGCATGCCAACTGAAGCAGCTTTGAAGGTGTTGTATTCGATGGTTTTGCAAGATTGGAGTTAATGTTTCTGAAGAAAAAGAGAGAAGTTTCATTTTGGCTTGGTTCCTTTACTTAAAGTTGTCGTCTGAGAAAAGAGGAGGTCGAGGGAAATAAAGAAGCTTTGCAAATTAAATTGGATATCGCAGCAATACCAGGGAGTTCGTGAAAGCCTTAAGGTATATCTGGCACAGGACTCTTCCACAAAAGATATTTGTCTTCAAGCAATATTGTTCAAGAAGGAATTGTTGTTAAGAAGTTTTTGAAGGCTGTACTAAGCTGAGTTGGCATTCAGGAGCAGAATTAATGCTACATATGAGCAGATCTAAGGGAAAGACGACCAGATTTGAAGAGGGTTTAAGTGCAGCATTTAAGGAGATTCTGATTCAACAAAGATAAGTTCTATTATCATTCCTTAATTGTTCTATCTAATGATATTTGCTAGATGTCTACATGTTTGTATCGAAGTAGTTTGATTCTATGAACTATTATTAATCTCTCTAAAATGCAAGATGGATCGAGGAGCAAAAGGATGATGAGAGATTGCATAAGGAATTCAAAGGGAGGAAGAGCTTAAGGAATTCTATGAGGAAGTCATGCCGGCTAGAGAAATGTACAAACATGGAGACATAGCTTGTAGCCATGGGAATGAGTTGGTGGCACATATCTCTCTTGATTCTTCACTAGAGACATCTCTCGAGCGCACAAGGTTGGGTCAACCTTGGATGGAGAGTTTACATCAACAAAGAAGATTGAGAAAGATGAAGACACTAAACAACGAAGAACCTATACAGATTGTCATTGCAATCAGTTTCTTTGAAGAGGAGGAAATGACATTCAGAGGGAGTTAAATTCAAGGCACGAGTTGAGAGCATGTTCGGGAAAAGGATTAAGGTTTTGACATCAGTCAATGGAGGGGAGTTCACTTCTAGAGGATTTCTTTGCAATCTCTGCGGCAGGGATCAAGAGGGAGTTCTGTGACTCACTGAGAAGAAGTGAAGGTGTCAACTCAGTGGGTTGCAGTGTTGCAAGGACAGGTGCTAAGTCCTTGGAAGACCTCTTCAGTTGCAGAGAATAGAATTGCACAAGACAGTCAATCTGGGTTTGACAATGGTAGCTCCGCAAACCTATTCAGAATAGGGTGATCTAGGATGAGGTCGAGAAGAACAGTCTTGAACTCTCGCAAGTCAGTAGTGTCGAAGGTGTGCGTTGGAAACCGTTCCTCTAAGGCAAGCATTGCAGGCAATCTTGGATGAGGAGGTCAGGAGGTTGATGCAAGTACTTGGAGCTTCAAAGGGAGTCACATCATCATGAAGATTTGTTGTAATGTATATTTCTCTGAGACGGAGAAATATGAGGTTAAAGCCTTTGTAATGTATATTTTTCTGAGACGGAGAAATATGAGGTGCAAGCCCTTGTTCATCTCTAAGATTGAGATGTGTTTCTTTCCACACATTGGAGTAGCCATTGTGGACGTCATGTTGAGAGACTCCATGATGACATCATATTGAGAGACTCTGTGATGAACCCTTGTACATCTCTGAGACTGAGATGTGTTTTTTTCCACACATGGTAGTAGCCATTGTGGACGTCATGTTGAGAGACTCCATGACGACATCATGTTGAGAGACTCCGTGATGAACCCTTGTACATCTCTGGGACTGAGATGTGTTTTCCACAAATGGTTGTAGCCATTGTGGACATCATGTTGAGAGACTCCATGATGAACTCTTGTACATCTCTAAGACTGATATGTGGTTTTCCACAAATGCGTGTAGCCATTGTGGGCATCATGTTGAGAGACTCCATGACGAGGATATTGGGAAAAATACCTCCCTAGCTAAGAGGGACTGTTAGTGTTGTAGTCTCCTAATTATATCTTGCTCAAGGCAGGTTGGCCTTCATCTTTTATAAATAAAATATATTTGTTCTAGGTCGGCCCTAGAGAGAAGGCCGCTCAGTTTGGTATTTATAAAGGATGATTTCCTCTCATTTGATCATGCAATTCAATCACTCCAATTCGCACCTCTAGCAGCAGTTCGCCTCCTTGCAGCAGCAGATCAGATTTTTTGCAAGAAGTGTTATCATTCAAGATTTAGTGCTTTCAAGATTCAATACAAGGAGAAGTTACATATCTTATTGTATGTGGCTCGGCCTATTCTAGGGCCTGATGTTGTATGCAGTTTCTGCACTTTTTATTCTGATATATAAGAGAATATTCTTTGCTGGGTTTTTCTCCCTCGAGTAGGAGGTTTTTCCCAGGGTAATCACTGTGTTCATTGTTCATTGTGTTGTATTTTCTGCTTGTTCACATTTCTGATCTAAAACTAGCACTCTGAACTAGTAAGCAAGACACCTAATCAACTACAGCAGTATACTTAAGTTTTCAGGGATCAAACAATGTTAAGATAGATTTAAGAGAGTGTTAAAGCCACAACAAAAGTTGGATCCACCAGATGATAACATCACTACACTTTTGGCTAAACTAAACAGCATTTCAACATTGCCACCCTACTTATCAGCAGTAGCTGAAGGAGATGCTAAACAAATAGCATATAAATCTGAAGCTGACATTAAAGTGGATCTAAAAAATAGACAACCAGCAGATCTATGAGTTTTTGATACGCAAAGGTTGTAAATACACAAATTTGAAGGCAAGGATCCCCGCACTTGGATCAATCAAATGGAGCAACTGTTTGAACCATATCAGGCTCCAATATTCAGATCATGTTCATATGGTCATTTTGTCAATGGAGAATGAACATACTTGAATAGCACACAACGATCAGCAAATGGGGCTTCTTTCAGATGCATTAATATCCGATTC
This sequence comes from Sequoia sempervirens, assembly GCA_007258455.2. Classification (NCBI taxonomy): domain Eukaryota; kingdom Viridiplantae; phylum Streptophyta; class Pinopsida; order Cupressales; family Cupressaceae; genus Sequoia; species Sequoia sempervirens. Next base: position 15,873 of record VDFB02156858.1, read on the forward strand.
TCTGCTAATAAATGATGCTACTTTCTATAGCAAATTACCAATATTAAAAGAGACAGGAACCTAAAGCAAACTGTGTGACAGAATCTTAGAGGCTAAGCTAGTGTACAAATGATGTTTCAAGGATATAATATGCTATATTGTTCATTGAAAGTCTGAAGGAAACGATTTACCATAACATCAGACTCTTCAAACAGGTCAATAATAAAGAGGCTATCAACAAGCTTAGGAAGTGGAAACTAGATACTTGGCCTTAGACCCAACACAACAGCATTTAAAGATTCCAAGAGTTACTTCCAGCATCAGGGTCAACCAGGCCACCACAATTATTATCTATTGCAGGATGCATAGGAGCACAGCATTTTTTCTCCACGGCTCACAACCCACAAGATTAGCACCTCAACAATTTCAGGAAAAGAAAGCACAAGGGTTTGTTATCACTATGATGACAAGTGGGATAAAGGACACAAACATGCTGAAAATAAATATTTTCCATAGGGTATTCTGAAGATGAGGAGAATGAATCGTCAAATTAAGGAAACATGTTGCAAGACACAGTTCCAAATCCAGATGTTGGCATCTCTCGCCATGCGTTGGCAGCTTTTGCATCCCCTCAAAACCTCAAGGTATTGACATATCTCAAGCATTAGACAGTCGCAGTCCTCATCAATTCAACTAGCACCTATTGATGAGCACACAGTTATACTGAGTGGGAGGGGGGTGAACCAATATAACAACAAACTTTACTTTTTCAAACTCAATACCATATTTAAAACTTAATCAATAACAATAACATCATTTACTCAACATCAATAATCATGCACATGAGAAGAACACAGTAGCACACGATATTTACATGGAAACCCTTACTGGAGAAAACCACGGCAAAATATTGTTTTTATTAATCTTCTTTTTACAAATTTTGTAGACACCAACCTACTAGAGGCACCAACCCCTCATTCAATTTGTGAGCACCAACCCACTGGAAGCACCAACTCCCACTTTTGAATTTGTAGGCACCAACCTACTGGAGATACCAATCCCCACAACTGAGCACCAACTCAACAAGAGACTCCAATCTCTTCGTTTCGAGGCACCAACATCGTTCCGTGTGAGACACCAACCTCTCCAATATGATACACCTTCACAATATTGCTTCTTCAACAAATGATGGACAATTGATTTGCTTCACAAACTCTTCTTGTAAATGATATACTCTTCACAAATTTGATGCATTTGATTTTATTTACTTTCCTCTTTCAAGTCTGCATACTCATACTCTTTTAGATCTGCATATACTTCGTTTAAATCTGTATGTATAAACTCATATCTCTTCTGGTGTATATGTTTTGTCTTCAACACTCCTTACTATATACAAAATCTGCATTTATTCCACTTCAATCTCCTTCATAAAATCTGCATATACTCTTCACAAGGATCTGCACATATTCTTCACAAAGATCTGCTATAGATCTGCCTTAGATCAATTCCACCTTCCCTTAGTACACATCTGCAATACTTTTCATATCTATCTCTGTACTAGTTCTGCTCTAACTCTAAATGATCTTCATTATCTTTTTCACATCTCACTAACCTCCTCAAATAACTGCTGGTATATCTACATATGATTTTTTCTTCAAAATCTTCTCACTCATTCTCCACATTCATTCATATGTGCATCATGATCTTTATTGATATGTCTTCATATATACATGCTTTCTCAGATTTATATATATGTATACTTGTCAAATCTGCTGGTGTATAAGATTTATCTTCAATACTACACCCTTTACTCTTCTTTATCTTCAATACTCCATTCACTTTCTTCTTCACATACCACAACCTCTTTTTATATCCTTATGCCTTTACATGAAGAGAGGCATCTCTTTGAAGACTCGTGTCCCTTTGAAAAGACATCACTTTTGTTAATAATTATTCCTTTTAATTACTAATCCTTTAAACTTTATTCAAAAGCTGCCTTTTCTAAACATATGATCACTGCCTTGTTATTAATTTTTTTAATCGCTGCCTTAATTAAATCTTTATTGCTGACTTTGTTGACTGCTTTTTATATTTATTGCTTTTTATATTTATTATAATCGCTGCTCATAGAGAATGTTAATCGCTGCTTTTTGATAATAAACTGACTGATATAATAATTAACTTTGACTACCTCTTGTTTGTGAAGCGCTACTCTATATATATGGACCGTTGAATTTTTATACACTTTAACTGTTGCCTTTTATTCTTCTTAATCACTGCTGTATATATTAATGATAGATGTTGCTCTTCTAACACTATTTTCTGCTCCTCATAACACCTAATCGGTACTTAAACTTTATCGCTGCCTTTTGATATATAATCATCACTTCACCTTTCATCATTTAAAATTGGGCGATGATTCTTATTGCAAATACTTAGGGGATAACAAAGGTGATCAGCCATCATTAATATAAATGAATTTACCTCCATTTCATCACTGCCATTGTTAATGGTAAAGTCGACCCATTATAAAGTCTTTCCTTTCAAATTATTTGGGCGATTATACGTATGTTTGTTCATAGGCTGCAAAAAGGAAGTTGGACTAATTAATATTATTTTAATTTCTCCCATAAGAAATAAAAGCTTTGCTGCAATATCACATTTTAAATATGAACTCCGCCATAAATAAAATATGAACTCTACTCCATAAACTTTGATCGTTGTTCCTCTAACAATATTCGCTATTCTTCTTTATATCAGTCTATGTAACTTGGGCAATTAAAACAAATTTATATACCTTGACTTAGGCACTAATAAGGAAGTCAGCCATTATAGTAAAGTTATTGTCTTCATAATAACTCAGCGTTGTCATGATAATGAAGTCTGCCATCTTGATAACTGGAATTAAATGATTAGTGGCCTCTGGGCTTTAATGGTTTCCTCTTTCCTTCTTTGACATCAATGACAACAATTTGACAATCTCTCATACTCCTTTGACATCAATGACAATATTACCAACACCTATTGTTTCATATGTTCCCAAATTGCAATGGTGATTGATGATGGTAGCATGGTCAAACGCAAAGGCATGTACCATAAGATTAAGATGACCATAGCAAACTATCAACTTACTAGCAGTCAATGCAGTAAATGATCATGCTATCAATCTCAACCCACAAAATCAGCCACCTTCTTTCAAGCCTTACCATTATCCATTTCTTAAGAAGAATACAAATATGAAACTGGGGAATGAAATCTTGGAAACAAGCATCATTCAACTTAGTCTAAGTTCCTACTCTTAACCAGTAATAATGGTTCACAAAAAGGACAACAATTAGCAGATGAGTCCAAATTTTCAGAAGCTTAAAAAAACCATCATCTAACATAAGTTTCCTCGTCCTGCTATTGATGGTTAATAACTTAATTGCATGGAGCCATGTTTTTCACAAAGCTAGATTTCCAATTGAACATAACTAATATCACATCTACATTCCAAAATTTGAAGAATACCGTGCTTACACAATTTGGGGTCAGGTCATAAGAGATTCCATTATTCTTCATTTTGGTCTTTTGAGAGGGTTGCTTCTTTGGGTCTCACTAAATGTACCATTGTGGAAATTATTGAAATTTCAAAAGCAATTTGCTCCTTCAATCTATTAAAATCTCTGTTGAATGCCTTCAGCTCCCCTCCTCGCCTTCTTTCTTTACAGAGTTGACAAGATGGATATATATAAGAAATGCATTTAGGTCGCTTGGAACTCTCCTCTGCAGCCTCTAGATCACTTGGATCACCATTGACCAAGGCATACTCCCATCAATTATGAGTTAAGACAAACAGCCATATCTTGCATAGAGACTATATCTATTGCCTACGGTCTCTGAAATATTCCCCCTTAATTTTTTTCCAAAATACAATACACAAACTAGCAATAAGTCACTGATTAGTGTTAGCTCCAAAAGCAAATCAGCATGGAAGTAACTCTAACCAAGAATGTTCACCAAGATCCCAATGTGGGCAAGGTGATAGCATATGGTCAGAGGATCATTTGGAGTAAACTGAACTGAAATTACAATTCATCTGCTGATGCAGGCATCCACAAGCAGTGGGGATACTCCACTTATTCAGTGGGTGAGAATATTACATTATTAAAGGCGGAAAGCCAGCCATTTAAATCCTCACTTCCACTTATTAACGTTGGGGGAATACAATCCACACAACCACTTATTTAGTGGGGGGAAAATTTACAATTAAGAAAGGTGATTATTTAAACTCAACCACTCAATCGTGGGAGTATGAAATTTAAACTAATTGCAGCAAATAAAATAAATAGTTGTTAGTACTACTAATCAGCTTTATAATAAATTAAACAGCTGCAAATAAGAAAGATATGCTTCCAAATCAATCAATGGTTAGAGTAACACTTCCTCTAACTCTTACAATACAATAATGATATAGAAATGAAGCTCAAACCAGCATTATATCAAAAACTAACAAGTTTGATCAGAAATAGAGAATACAGAAAATCAGACCAGCAAACTGTACATCAATGAAATGCACATAACTTTATCAATTTACCTCCAAATTGAGTGAAATCAATTGCAATGAACCTTTGGAGAATAGGTGACAATGTCATGATGATGAAACAGCTTCAAAAAGCAACCATTAATTTACTTGCACAATTCCCAATGCTTCCAACATGGTACGGCCCTTAGCAAGGGCGATTTTGCAAGAATAAAAATAAATACTTTGAAATAAATTCTGATCTTCTATGGGAAGGGGCGCCCATGTGCTAGGAATCCATATCTTCAATACCCAGAAGCATATTAAAATCGTACAAAAAGCTGTTAATGAAAATCACCTTCAGCCATGAATGAACCAGCAAGCTCAAAAACTGAAAAAATACTTCAATTCTCCAACAATGAAGCTCAATGTGCACTTCTGAATGAAGCACACTCTCAATCCACCATTTAGGGAACCATAGTTTCAGCCCGAAGAATGGAGACAAATTGCTAAGCTTTCCCTTAGCCGGATTCTGGATTTCAAACCAGCAACATAACTTTACAATATTTCCAAAGATAATCAGCTCTTCAAACAGCAGCAATATATAAGTTTCAATTGGCAAATGAAGCAACAAGAGACTCTTCAAATTCCAAGAAGTTGAATCACTTCAACTTCCAAAAGGGATGCCACTTTAAGCATTTCACTTTTTGAAATAATAAAATATTAATCAACCTCTTTTAGGCGTCCAACTTCACTTTGCAACAATAAAGCATTTAATAATTCATTAAATGCACCATTGACCCCTTAATGACCCCCTTTTAAAAACAACATGAAGTGATCATTCCTAGGCGTGGGGGTACAACTGAGAAACATAAAAAAATGACTAAGTATAAAACTTAATCCATGGAGATAACCAAAGCCAAACTGAAACTAAAGGATAGCAAGATGACTTGAGTTGAATTGCTGATGATGTTACTACCAAAATTAGACTTACTAAAAATAGCCAACTGCTATAAATAGTAAGTTCACATCAAAACAACAGAAAGCCAAACTGAACATTGAACTGCAAAGGATTGAACTGCTGCTAGACAGATACTGCCAAAAGATAGACTTGCTAAAAATAGCGAACTGTTATAAATAGTAAGTCTGCACAACAACCTTAGAACACCAACTGATCATTATCTGAAAGAGGAAACCCTAATTTTCTGCCTCAGCTTAGCCTACGGATTTCCGAAAATAGGCTAAATCCAAATGAAGAGCGTAGGGCCAAAATGGGGACATTACAGTCTCCCCATGATACGGAGACCAAATAGAGACTAAGGAGCAATTCACTTTTAGGTGTCTTGTTTATTGTAAGATCTGACAGAAGTATCAAAATCTGTAGAGAGACTCAAATGTTGGTCTACGCATTTCCTTCAGCTATCCTGATTATTTTGTTAATGAAAATGTCACTATAAAGTGCAAAACATTACAAAGGACCTCTAGGACTACCAAGCTTATTATCACCTTTCAGCGCATTATACAAAATTTACAATTCACATAAAAGCAGGGACGAATCAAGAAGACAACATTCATCCTTAAGCACTACTGGACCACCCAAACCTTCTCGTCCTCATTCTAGGAATTTTAACCTCCCTTTCCTGCAACATAGATCACAAGGGCAGGACCACATTATTTGCACTTTTCGAAGAGTTTTTCGAAGGCTTTTCTGGTCTATGGGTATGGAAACCCTAGGGGACCAGTTTTGGTAGTGAAACTATCTACCATAGTTGGAGATTGTTGAGGAAGTCACTCAGGCTTTCTACAAGCATGTTATTGCAATTTTGGTGAATCACTGCCGTGGCCATCTTGAGGAAATCGAAATATTCAGAAGACATTGGTCAAGGATTGTATTGGGTGAATATTTTGTTCTTGGTGTTTGAACTTCCTGAGTTACAAGCTGAATTGACCTCCCATTCTTCTGGCCATTCTTTCCATATTGAGGACGTGATTGATGGGAAACCCTAGGCACTGAAGTGTGTGGTGTATCTGAACAAGCTCATGGGTCTTTTCTGGATGGCGTGTTGCTTCTGGAGCTAGGCACTTCAGTCTCAAGATCTCTGAGCATTCATTGGAGGTTGAGAAACCTTGCTAGGGTGGCGTTTGAGCATTTCAGTTAAGTCTGAGAGCAACTGGTGGCAAAATGTGAGAACTCTGTGCATTTTAGGAGCTGTCATGAGGGTCGTTCCAGGCTATGAAGGCTAGGCGACTTATTCTTGAGGAATTACGTTGCATTCTGAAGGATATCTGAGTCTCCTCCTGCTGGACGTGTTACATCAGCTTGGCTAATATCGACTTTCAGCTTGTTGTCTTCTAGTTTCAGACCTGCGTGGAAATTCCAGGTTGGGAACTAACATTGGTCTCTACTGTTATTACAATATTAAGGTCTGAGATAAGTTTGTACCTGTCTGTGCATGACTGAAAGTTACTTCTGAGTTGCTGGTTGTATCCTGTAAGTCTTACTGTGCTCAGAAATTGCTATTAAAATCATTGTCTCAGCTTACTGTTAAATGCCAGTCTTGAACAAAAGGAGTTAATATTTGTTATTGATGCTGAGTATGCACATAAGTCTTTAGAGTCTCTCTAGTACAGTCAGTTCATTGTCATTTGAGCATTTTCTGAGTTTGTAGAGGGCTGATAAATATTTCTGAGCATAGTAATTTATAGAAATCAGATTTAATGAAAGTCAGAAATGTCATAGTTCATTTTGCCAATATTGTTTATGCATATTTGGCTGTATCCATCTCTCTCTCTCTATTCTGGTTAAGTTTGGTTAAACAGAACAGATTTCAAACTGAAAACAAGTTAAAATTTCACAGCTCCCGGAAAGGAACATTACAAGAAAAGAAATGTTCCCAAGAAATTTTGGGCTGAGGCAGTGTATACTGCAGTGTACCTTCTTAACAGGTCTCCCACGCAAGCCGTCAAGAAGATGTCCCAAGAGGAAGCATGGTCTGGGAGGAAACCAAGAATCAGTCATCTCAGGCTTTTTGGTTCAACTGCGTATGTTCAGATTCCAGATGCAAAGAGAACCAAGCTGGACTCCAAGAGCCAGAAGTTGATGCTAACAGGATACAATGACAATCATAAGGCCTATCGGTTGATTGATGTGAACACTGATCATTTGGCATTCAGCAGGGATGTTGCGTTTGCCCTTTTTGCTCTCTTCTCCCATCAAGAGTCCTGAGGATCAACCTCTGAAGACTAAGGATTTGGATGTTAGACTTCCATTGGCACCACCTTAAGGGAGGGAATCTAATGATTCTAAGATTGCAGAATCTCCAAGGCATGACACCATTCCGGTAGATTTCCCTCAAGATAACCTAGATCAGCATCCAGATGACTTCATTCCAGGCAGCCCAAGTCATGATGATGATCATCCTGATTTGGAAGAAGACGCATCTCCTCCTTGTCCTAAGTGGTGGGCGAAGCTCATTGGTGATATTCACAATGATGAGCTTGTTGAGGTTAGATCGTCTAGAGGCAAGAGCAAGAAGAGCACAATGAACTTTGCTCTTATGGCCAACATTCAAAGCATTTATAAGCCCTAGGATTATTCAAAGGCAAAGGGTAAACCTGAATGGGAAAAGGCTATGGATTATGAACATCATAGTCTTTTGAAAAACAACACATGGGTTCTGTCAGATCTTCCACCAGGGAAGAAACCTATTGGATGCAAATGGATCTACAAGGTGAAATACAAAGCTGATAAAACACTTGATAAATACAAGGCTTGGTTGGTGGCTAAGGGGTTCTCGCAAAGAGAAGGCAAAGATGAGCACCATCCGACTTGTCCTAGCCATGGCCGCACAATTTGGCTGGAAGGTCCACCAGATGGACGTAAAAAGTGCCTTCCTCAATGGAGATTTAGAGGAAGAGGTCTACATGACACAACCTTCTAGTTTCAAGGTTGCAAACAAAGAGCACAAGCTATGCAAGTTGTTGAAGGCTCTTTATGGCCTAAAGCAGGCACCCAGGGCATGGTACCTGAAGATTGACAAGTACTTGGTTGCACAGGGGTTTCAGAGGAGTCCTTTAGATACAAATTTGTATGTCAAGAGCACTGGTAGTGATATCATTCTTCTTGTCATCTATGTGGATGATATCATCATTACTGGCAGTGGGTTACTTTAGCTTGAGCAAATCAAGTTGAATTTGTGTCAAGCATTTGATATGACAGATTTGGGTCTAATACACTATTGTCTTAGTGTAGAAGTTTGCCAGACATGTGGCAGTATTTTCATCTCCCAATCAAAGTATGCCAAGAGTTTGTTGGAGAAATTCAAGATGGCAGATTGCAAAATCTCATCCACTCCCATGGATAAGGGGCTGAAACTTTCAGCCAAATTAGACTCACCAGTGGTGAATGAGTCTGCGTTTAGGCAACTAGTGGGCAGCCTCATCTATCTTACTGCCACTAGACCCGATCTCAGTTATGCTATGAGCTACATTTCTCGTTTCATTACTGCCCCTAAGGTAAAAACATTGGGTTGCAACGAAGCAAGTGTTGGGATATGTGAGAGGGACATCTGAGTTTGGCATTCTGTACAGCAAATGCAAAGATCCGAGGCTGGTTGGTTTCACAGATTCAAATTAGGCAGGTTCAATTGATGACAGGAAGTCCACTTCTGGGTATGTTTTCAATCTTGGTACGGGTGCAGTCACATGGACCACTAAGAAGAAACAAGCAGTAGCTCTTACCTCAACAAAAGTAGAGTATCGGGGAACAATCAAGGCAGCATGTGAGGAAATATGGCTACGAAGCATGCTTGCTGACATGCAAATGTCTCAAGCAGGGCCTTCAACCTTGTTTTGTGACAACCAAGGGGTGCTAAATCTTGCCAAGAATTCAGTCTTCCATAAGCAAACCAAGCATGTTGAGCTTCATTGTCACTTCATCCGTCAGCTTGTTGAAGATGGATCTATATGTTCCAAATGAGGATCAGATTGCTGACATTCTCACCAAGTCCCTAAGTCTAGATAAACTTGTATAATTTTGGGGTAAACTTGGTGTAGTTAGTAGAATGACCATTAAAGGAGGGTATTAAAGAATTATTGTAATATTTAATGGTCATCTTAGTTGTTAGTTGCTAGTTTACTTTCAGTTAACTTAGTTTGCTTTAGTTTGTTTTAGCAACTTTCAATTTACTACTTTTGTTCGCGACTGTTTCTTTTTAGAAACATCGTCTTGTAATTTATTATATAAGGAATATTCCTCTCCTTTGTTTAATAACGAATAACAATAATCAATTACCATTTCATTTTTTAAAGAATAATATTACATAAAAAATTAAAAAACTTGCATGCATGCTATTAGTTTAGACTGTGTTTTAGAACTTTTTAGTTAGAGAACAATTTTTTTCTTGCGGGTATTAAACATCCATTGCATGTCTCATGTTGTAATTATAGGACTCCACCTCTTTTGTTTCCTTCTTGTAAGTTAATATTTTTAAGGTTTTTCAAGCAACCTTTTTACTGGATTCAGTTGGTCACGGCACACAAAAAGGGTTTTGTGTGGATCTATTGCAACCCATCCAAAATTTGAGCAAAGTAAGATTTTTACCACTTCAAATGGAGTTCAGCAAAGGTTCTAGGGCATGATATTAGGCCTTGCAAATGTCACACATCAGCCTTTTGCCATCCCTCGAGGATTATGCAGATAACAAAACAAAGGCAAGGACAACCCTTGGATTGATGTCTTCCAAGGCTAGAGTTCATCCTTTAAACGAGAATGAAACTTCACAATCACAAGTACAACAACATCTTGCAGATATATCTACACCTTGTACATCAAAAAACCTAACATAGGTGGCGGCATTGCACATGCCTTCTTTGTGCCTAGTATTACACCTAGAGCACAACCATCTTCAAAGAACACAAACTGGAAGAAGAATGTTCATGAGCAGGTCAAAAAGGCCATTGATAATTTCTGCTACTATTCCAACTTCACATTCAATGTTGATAGGTCTCCATACTAGCAAGAAACGGTTAATGCAATTGCAGTTGTAGGTTTTGGCTTCAAAGCCCCCTCATACAAGAGCTTGAGAAATGTTGTGTTGGGAGATGCAATGCAACATTTATGACATGACTTTTCCAATCATCACAAAAGTGGGCAAAGACACAGTGTGGAATCATGTTAGATGGGTGGAGAAATAGGAGAAACCATATTCTAATTAATTTCTTTGTGACATCAATGATTGGCATGCTTTTTCTTAAATCTATGGATGCGTCAGATAAATCAAATCAGTATAGGCACTTATATCCCTATTTGATGAGGTTATGGTTGAGATAGGGCTGCAATATTCAATCCATTTTAATATAGACAATGTTGACAATTGTGTGGCCGCTAGGAAACATTTGGCATAGAAATATCCCATATTGCTTTGAAGCCAAAGTGTGGCATATTGTCTTTAGTTGTCCTGATTTAATCTTGGTAGATATTGGCATATATCCATGGGTTAAATATGTATCAGAGAGGGATTAAACCATTACAAAATTAATTTACAATCACCTTGAGGTACTTAGTATGAAGCATTTTCACAGATGGATAGGAACTTGTTCCCCGAAGCTGACAAGCTTAGCTACCCACTTCTTCGTATTGCAAAAACTGTGCACAGAAGATGAACTTGAAACAAATGTTTCTTCTAAATGGGTTGGTTGAATTTCACTTTACTAGTCACTTCAATCACAAGACACATTTGTTTTTTATGAGAATTTTTCAGTTGGACACACAACAAATTGTGCAAATCTCAAAGCCATTGTTCATAGTTATGGAAAAAGTTGATGGGGCAAAATCCCCAATGGGCTACTTCTACAAGGTCAATAATAAGGCTAAGGAGGCTATTAGTACTAAGATGCACAATGAGTTGGAGAAATACATGCTGATATGGGGAATGATATGGGAGAGCATTGGTAACAAATGGGATCAACAAATGCATTACCACCTCAATGCCACTCGATACTATCTAAGATTCTAAATCCAACATTATTTTATAGCATGTTCTTCAGAGATGATGTAGAGGTGGCAGATAGCCTCCCCAATGGGCTACTTCTACAAGGTCAATAATAAGGCTAAGGAGGCTATTAGTACTAAGATGCACAATGAGTTGGAGAAATACATGCTGATATGGGGAATGATATGGTAGAGCATTGGTAACAAATGGGATCAACAAATGCATTACCACCTCAATGCCACTCGATACTATCTAAGATTCTAAATCCAAAATTATTTTATAGCATGTTCTTCAGAGATGATGTAGAGGTGCAGACAGCCTCTTCAAGTGAAGTTCAAGATGTTCTATTAAAGCAAAAGAGTGTCAAGCAACTATTGTGGAATTTCCCTTGTACCAACAAAGGGATTTCTATCAAATGTATGTGTCATTGACTCCAAGATGACCCTGAAACCAAGTATTTGCAATCAACTTTTGTCTTTTCTCTTTGAAAATTTAAAATGCATTATAATATTAGATAGATCATAAAATATTGGTAAATTTTGGTGTGTGTCAAGGCAATGATGAGATTGTTTTGCCGAGGAAACCAAATCCCTATGATAGATGGCAAAGCACATATTGAGCCAACCCTGCAATTCTTTCGCTTGGGAGCACTCATAAAATCTATTTGAACACATACTACAATTAACATTACCATTTGACTCAAAAGTAGAAAAATGATTTGTCGTTTGATCACCACATCCTCCACCAACAACTATAAAATTTGAGGCTAGACATTTTAATTATTGTTGTAACTTGCAAAGTTAAAACCAATCCAAATTTGTTGCATATCATGCATACTTATACATGACTGCAATCAAGTGTATTTGAGCTAGAATGTTTGAGATTCCACAACACATTATGTAGCGTCATAGGCTCGTGCTCTATTTTATTACTTTGTATTTTGCTTTATTATATTGTTATAAGTTATTAAGTTCAAAGTTGTAACTGATTTCAAGGTTCAAACGTAGAGACAAAGTATGCACTATACATTGTAAACCACAAAATTAATGAACAAATTCCATATTTTTTCAGCATTTTCTATTTTCCCAATGGAATCTTTGATTAATCGAATTACAATTAGATTTTTGGCTTGCACATTCCCTATTTGTCTCTCAACAATTGCAATTTCCACACAGGCCTTGCATGAATGGTATGGCCAGAAACACATAAAATCACATCATTTTTAACATTTTCACCTTCCAACTCTTCAACACATTAACATTCAATGCATTTTCAGGTGATTTCAGCAGATTTTCAGTGATTTTGGGCTGATTTGATGAGTTTTTTGGCAGCTTTTGAAAGGTATTCCCTGTGTTCTTTGTTTTCTTCAGAGTTTTATTTTGTTTTTACCTCTTATTCTAAAGTATTTTTTATATTTATTTACGTTGCTCAGCTAGCTGATATGACTTACATTTGATTATATTTAGTTTTTTTCTCTTTTGTTTATGATAGTGTTTGAAATTCAGTTTTTTGTTTAAGCCATGGCATTGATAATCAACAAAGTTGGTGGCAAGCCTAGGAAACCTACTTGAAAGCATGGAACCCTGGGGGTACAAGTATGCTTAGTTGTGTGTAATTATTATGGGATGATGATGACAAGAGGCATCAATTGCCTCAAGTTTATCTTAGACATATCCATAGAAGAGATGTTTAACAATGTGATAAAGCAGAGCCGAAGGTTATACAAGAGGTTATTGTTCTCCTTAATTCATATGAGAAGAGGAAATTACAAAACCAAAACACTACTAATGCAGCAATGGCAATCTTCCCTAAGACCAAAGTAGTGAGCTCTTGCATTGGCCTACAAGTACACAGATCTTCTATACAAGTACACAGCTCTTCTACCACAAGTAGTTGTAATTGGCCATCTATGTCACATTCAAATATTCACAATTTCTTTGTTTTGCGTAAAACCCTTGGTGAGCAACCTTCCCTCAAAAGTACTACATAGAACCAAGAGAAACAAAATGAGGCGATGTTGGCTATTGCCAATTTTTAGTATTTCAACAACTTACCCTTCCACATTGCAAGCATCCCTTATTGTGAGTCAATTGTTACTACATTAATAGTAATAGAGAATGGGTTCAAGTCACCAACCTCTTATCATTTGTGTGGGCAATTATTGGATGTTGTTAGAAAAATGGAGATATTGGTGGAGAAACAAAAGAGGATGTGGCCAAGAAAAGGCTCCTATCTTTTGTTTGATGCATTGACAAATGGCAGCAATTGCACCCTAATTAACTTACTTAGGCTTCAAATGATTAGTTGTTGTTTCTAGAGTCAATTGATGGCTCTAATGCAACAAAAAATGTCAACATTATGCAATAAGTTGCACAATATGATTATGGAGATAGGTGTGCAATTGTAGCAAACGATGCAGCAGCATTTATGCCACTTGGCAAGCAACTAAAGGAAAGGCACCCTACTATTTTTTGGAGCCCTTGTGCCACCACTCATTGCATTGATTTACTCCTCAAGGATATTGGCAAAAATTTTGTGGGTCAAAATTGTGGCGGAGGATGCAAGAAGCATAACAAAAACACATCTACAACCACTCCTTGGGTCGTTAATTTGATGAGAAAGCACACCAATGGTAAGGAGCTTGTGAGGTCAGGTATAACATGATTTCCCACCAATTTTATCACTTAGCCGAATATGTGGTCAAGATCCTCAAGGTAACTTAACAAAATTATCAACTTGATATTCCATCATAAATTTCTATGGTTTCAATTAACTCTTTTCTATTTCAAAATCAGATTTTTATTTTATTATGAAGTTTTATTTTAGGTGGAAGATTTTTTGGTGAGGGTTCTACAGTTGGTAGATGGGGAAAATAACCCCATGGGTTTTCTATACGAATCCATTGACAAGACCAAGGACACAATACAATAGTTTTATGGGTAAAACAAAAAAAATCACAAACATGAACCCATTTGGTATACAATCAATAAGAGGTGGAACAAACAAATCCAACACATTTATGCAACTACCTACTACTTGAACTTTAACTTTTTCTTCTATGATACCTTCAGGGCTAATGAGGAGGTCATGGTCATGCATGGCCTCAACACATGCATAAAGAGGATGGTCCTTGATGAAGACTTTAGTGACACAATTTTGGACAAGTTGTCAGTTTACAAGGCCACACAAGCGAGGTTGTTTTCTTCACCTCTATGCGTTCAAAGAACAACTTTATAGCCAAGTTAAAAATATGTATACTCAATGTTCACTGTTAACTAAGTCTTTAATATGTTTAGCTTTTAGTTTTTCTTCCAATTTACTAAGTTACCTACAAAGTTACAAATCTTGTCCTTGTAGATTCATGTTGGAAGATTATGGTGTAAAAACACTTAACCTTCAAATTCTTGCCATTTGCCTTTCATCCTAGCCCTATAGTGCTTCTAGGTGTGAGCAAAATTAGAGTAGAATTGAGGCCATTCACACCAAGAAGCGCAACAATTTGACTCAAGAGCACCTAAATGACATTGTTTTTTGCGGTACAATCTTCATCGATGTACCAAAAAGGCGGAGGGAAGGAACACACATGATTTCAATGACTTTGATAACATAGATCTAATGTGAAGGCCCTCTTTTCCGTAGAGGAGATCATCGATTGAGAGAGAAGCAACAAAATGAGTAGTAAATCTAGTGGCACAAGAGGAGGCAGAAAGTGAGGTCAAAGAGTCAATTAGGGGGTCCGACTAACCCCACCATCCAAAAGGCGAACCCCACTATCCGGGCTTCGTCCACTACACTAGCTTCGCCATCGCCTAAGCTTTGCTCTTCAAGGCCCGATGGCCCAAGGCACCACATCATCCATCTATCTATCCTTTATATTGAGGGACTGCCAGGGCCTCCCACCCACCCCATGGATGTAGTTGCCCATGATATAACCAAGGAAGTGTAATGCCCCAGTCTGCATAAGGAGGCGATGCTGGATTTTGGATAATTGATATATTTATGAATAATGATATTTTGTCCTGGCATATCGATTATCATAATATTTGAATATTGACACCAATTATCATATATCGTTGGTCGTCAATCTTCTTCTCTCAAGTCTAGGCGATTACTATTGATTGATATTGTTTGTATTCTCTGAGAGGGAGAGTGCTTCAACATTCATATGGAAGCTATCAAATGCCATTGGTATGTAGTCTTGAGGGGAAACTTTGCTAATGGCCCGTGGATTATTGGAATCACTACAGGATCGCATCCTATTGAAGATATTTTAGACTAACAACTTTTGAATAGGAGGCCAAATACTTATCTCGTTATTGTTATTTACTGATTGTGGTGTATCATCTATCACAAGGCTACCGCTTTGATTTATACAGACGCTAAGTATCTAGTAATTGGTAGTGAATATTAGTGGGCTTTTATTTGAATGAGGACGGAATGATAAGTGCAGTGATATAGTTAATAAGGAAGCAAATATAACATGAAGTGCAGCAACGATAATTAACAAGGAGCAACGATTATGATCGAAGTGCAATGTTCAAGTAATTAAAGGACAAGCAAAGGCATGCAATCATACATTATTGGACAGGTCGATTCCTCTATTGACTGTTGTCTCAGTGTTTGATAATTGATAACATATTGCCGCCAAGGTCTTTTCAATTGGAGTGAGGAGCAAGGGATGGTATTGTTGATTTATAGGCCGTTATCGCAAACTGTAGCATTCATCGGAGGTTTGATACTATCGCAACTATAAGGTGAGTCATGTATTATGCCTGCTGACGGGTATGCATAGTCATCACTGCCACATCACCTTACATTTCCAGTACCATATTGTGGATATCACATCACTTGCCTATCATGTCAATATAAACAAGGAGTCCTATAATCGCAAACTACTAAGAATTATCGGGAGCCTTATGATATTTCATTAATCTTATTCCTGGGCGATTGATATTATCAGCATATGATATCGTTGAGTCAAGGATAGCACTGAACAGTGTTACAATAATGGGCAACAATCTTTGAATGAGATAAGGTAGTAAATTAGAATTAAAGAAATACAGCAATCCATACTATTTGAAGAAGGCAATGATAAGCTAAGTCAGCAATAGAAAAGACAAGAGAATCATATAAGAAAAATTTTATACGGGTCATCATTTAATAAAGTTAAAATATATCAAATCTGGCCGATTAGCAAAAGGAGCTCAAAGTAAATTAATCTCATACAGAAATTAAATCACCAAAGATAAGGAGCAACGATTAATTATGGAAGCGCTTAATACATGCAGCTAAAACTAATGTGGATCGCTTAGATAGAGGCATGTCCATCTGGATAGACATATCTATTCAAAGAGAAACACCCTCCTATTGCAAGCATAAAGATATAAATAATAATGAGAAATAAGGAAGAGTGGAATGGATTAGAATTGTAGTTATATATAGTTCTTAGTAGCAGATTGGAAGTGCTCTTGAGAGCCAATGATCAGCCAATAAATGGATGCATGGATAATAAATGAATGTTCAAATACAACACCTAATTGCAAATCACACAAATATAAAGACAAAGTCAAAAATAGCGAAATAATAGAGGTCTAAGCCTCTTGTGTAATCAAACCATGATTTTAAAGACTAAATTAGAAATAGCTATTATATTTACATTCAAATTTTCATTATCAAATTAATATTTAAATAAGACTTATTATTCAGGGTTTATTTCATTTATAACCAAGAAACTCGTTTAATATTGGATTGACAACCTTTGTCAATTCAATAAGGAATAATCGGAAATCGGTTGATCCGGGGCACGGGTCATTACAAGAAGATATACCTCCTCAAGAAGAATCATTACCATCCACTTCAAAAGCACCCACACAACCACTTAAAAGTTTTACTCACTTACTCATTAAAAAAAATTGCAGAATATTAATATAGATTTGTAATTTATGGTCATATGACAATATCATGTGTATTAAATTCCTTTTTTGATCTACAAATGAATGAAGACTAATTATCAGTTCTCTAAATTCAGTTTTATGCATGGTTTTAAAGATTATTTTGTAACTATTTTCTTTTTATGTTCTGAAATTTTGCCAAGCTTTTGCAAAGTCACCGAGTCTAAGTTAAATTTGGATTTGTTGTCAATCACAAGTTTTTAAACTATAGATAAGACTTAAGCACTTTGATCATATCCTTATTGTTATCAATAAACATGTCATCGACAGATAAAACAATAACAATAAAATGATTATCAACCTACTTAAAGTACACAATAGTCAAATTTTACTCTAGCAAATCCTTAAAACATACATATCAAACTTGCAATACCACATCCAAGGTGATTGTTTCAAGCCATAGAGATGCCAGAGAGATGGCTTCTTGCGTGTCTAAACTTCCTTAGGGATGTTGTCATCAAGAGTTGATGTATGAGATATGTTGATTGGATACAAAACAATATTTAGTGCTTTTTCCTAGAATTTTCACTTAAGTCCAACACTACTAATAATATTCTTAGTCTTTCAATCAAACATCCTATTCATCCTTTCTACAAACTCATTTTGCTATGGGGTATAAAGAAGCTATATTTTTCCTAGAAATTCTAGTGTTCTTACATTACTTTTGGCTTTTCTCAATCTTCTCCATTGTCTTTACAATTCTCCTCCATTATTCGTTCTTAACAACTTGATCTTTTTCTCCTTCTAATTCTCAACAAGAGCTTTAAACTCTTTTAAATATCAAGGTACATTAGCAACTCCAAAACCATCACTATGAACCAAATGCAAAATTTAATCAAATTGAGCAAGAGCATAGTAAAATTTAACACAATTTTGTTTTCCATAGATACAATGTTTACAATTTTGTACCATAGTAGTGATAACTTGAAATTTTTCCTCAAAAAAATATTGAAAATTTTTTAGTTGAGAAATAAGAAGCAATACCTTTTTATTTTTTCCTTGGTAACAACTTAAGGCATCACCAAGGTGATACCTTAAAATTTCCCCTTCCCAAAACCTCAAAGCATCATCAAGGCCATAGTCCGCAAACTCAAACTAAGAGAGAACTTGGCAAGCCAAAAAAATTGACTTGGAGAGTACTTGACAAAAACTTGGCAAAAACTCGACAAAACTCAGCACCTCAAAAAACACTTAAATTTTTGAAAAAAAAAAAAACATAATTTTTTTGGAAAAAATATAAGGTTTATGCAAAATATAGCTACAAAATGAATCAAATGAGTTTGGTGGGGGTTTAGGGGCAACACCTCTCACACGGGCCTAGGGCCAACCCAAATGAAGACCTTTAAAACCACACAAGCCTTCATGGCACACACCATTTTCATAATTTTTTAAACAACAAAAAAAATTATTAGAAATCCAAAAAAATAGAGTTCAACCATGTGAATGACACATTTCTACCCACATTTTACCTATGTCTGTGTTTTTACCTGCACAACAATTAAACAGGTCGAACTCGCCAAGTTTTGGTGAGTGCTTGCAAAGAAACTCAACAAGTTTTCCTCAAAAACCCATCTTTGCAAACTCGTGAGTTAAACATGCAACAACTCACCCAGCTGAAAAACCCGGGCATACTCGAAAACTTGGTAAGTACTCACAAAGTTTGTGAACTATGATCAAGGCTATACCTTGAAAATTCTCCTTATCAACATGAGGTATCACTTGGGATATACCTTAATGTCTCGACTATTAATAACCCTAAGATGTCCCCTACGTGATAGCTAGGGGTCTCCCAATCCCATGAGATGTCATCTAGATGACACATTGGGGTCTCCCCAACCTAGAAGGTATTGCCTAAGCAACAACTAGCCCATGATACCCCTACTACAAGTTCTAGAAGCCATACCTTCTTCAAACAAACTTGAAACAAGGTGCCACTTTTTTCAATTGCATAAATTTTTGAGATGAATCCTTTCATCTCCCTAGTGTCTCACCATGGCGATACTTTAACTTTTCTTTCAAAGGGTTCTTTCCAAGAGACTTCTTATATGTTTCTCTCTATTGAGGTCTTGCCGAAGCAATAGTTTGACATGCCCTTGTTGTTTTTCTAGTATAGCTCATGTTACACTTCTTCCAAGTATTGCCCAAGCAACACCTTGTGCCTATTCTTAGACAAGCACAAGTCTCCCATCCTTTTAAGTTCCTCTAGAAGCAACCTTCAGTGAGACCTTAAGGCTTTCATGGGGAAAAAATCTGTTGTTTTTTTTTTTTTTTTTGTGATTTCCAACTGGTTCTTGAATTAATCTAAAGAATAACCAATTCTTATGCTCAAGCAATTCAAGGGGTTGGCCAACAAACATGAGAAGTACCAAACACTTTTCTCCTCTGCACTTCAGGCTCTGCAAAAACTAGGAGGGTAGTCCTTTACAATATCTTATGGAATTTCACACAGTTAGTAACAAGATATTGTTATAACAGATATGTTCTCTAGGGATAAACCAAGAATCACAAATGAATCTCACTTAATTGGTTATATTATTGGAGATTTTATGCATAGTTGGCTCGGAGAACATACAATAATGTTAAAGGAATAAGTTACAACAGTTAGGGAAATGTGATTTTGAAAATTGATGACCATGGATATGCAACCAGAACTCATATTCAGACTGGTGCCATAAACCTAGGTTACAAAGTCAAAGAGAAAAAGCAATTATATTCTTGGATAACATATTTTCAACAAATTCTATGGAAGCATGCATACCACTGTACAATGTTATCCTTCAGAATTTACAACCAATTCTCCTTATCAATCTCTGCATATATTCATAACCCTCAAGATTTCTCATACAGCAGTTTAATCTACTACTTGAATAGAAGCTATAGAGGAAACATTCACTTACAGAAAATTGCAACAATGAAGACAAATGATCCTTGATCAATTTATATTCATAAGTGAAATGAAATATACAATTTAGGAGACAATCGGTTGTGAAATTGTCACAATATGCTTGTGTACTCAGAACTTGTATTGCTATATAATAAGATCATCACATTTACAATGCTTCCTTGGACAACCTAGACTAGACTGATACTTACTCAGAATATAAACATTTTTGCTTACAAAATCCAAGATCCTTACAAAATGGCTCCAAATTCCCTTTTATAGAAACAAGGCAGCAACAAGCTTCAAGCCATGGACAGATGTCACATCTTCATTTGACAATCTTGTCCTCTAGGATCAGACAAAAACCAATACAACTGCTTTGTAAAAGACAAAAAGGAACCTTCACAAAAAGACAAAACAATTGTAGAAGCCATTGAGGAAGATATTCATTACTTGCAATGATGAGGCATTGGAGAAGGCAAATGATGATTCTTTGGGGCTTCTCCATCCATGATGATAACACATACTCCTAAGAAACCATTGGGGCTGATGGTGACCGAGCAAAAAAAACACAAAAAGAAGCCAAAATTGTAGAGATATTTGTAGACAAATGGAAGCTTTAAATGACATCATCATATGAGTTGGATATTACAATTGATCTTCAATGATAAATTAGAACTCAAGATTTTGGCAATTTATTATACTTTTCATCCACCTACATACATTCTTTCTGATGGCCACTCAAAAGAGAGTATTTGGTTAACATTACGCATATACTCAATAAATTTTGCATCTAGGAGTGCAATGGTCTCTTTGCAAAATGTATCTAAGCGAATCTATGCGGAGATCAACTTATCTATGGTAGTATTAAGTAGATCAGTGTCAACATTATTATCATTACAAATAGAGACCAAGAGAGTAGGAGCCAATGTTCGGAAGCCTGCTTTCCACTGATTAAAAGATTTGAGTTCTCCACTCATTTAAAATGCTCGGCATAATCTTTATTTCAATGTTCTCAAAAGACTTGAATTTGGCTTTTATATGTCGTGCCAATTTAACCATGTATGCTTGCATTTCTTCCACTAGTTTAGCCATATTCCATGTGGGCATAATGTTGCTACGCATATCTTTTTCAAATCTTGCTCCTTTGTATATGCCTTGTAAGCTAGCAATCCTAGGTATCCATTTATTCATTATGTTTCCAAGCTGCTCTTGATCCTTAGCTATTCTAGCATAGGCATCTTTGAGGTGTGAATAAGCTTGGTGGGAATCTTCTAGCTTCCCAAGAATTTTGGATATTCTATGCCTCAAGACTTCATTCACAATATTGCTCATTTTCTTTATTTGCTGACCCTGAGCATTCTTCATCTTTTCCTCTAGCTTCTCAATTTTCTCGATAAGCTCTTCTTTTTCCTTCATCAAGCTACTTGCAAGCCCTGATGCTGAGGAACTTACCTCTTCAGTCCTAGTTGGTGGAGGTGTTGCTTGTGTCTCTTGCATTTTCAAGTTGTTATATTCAGTAGTGAACTTTACATGATCCTTTAGCAACCGATCATAATCATCTTGCAACTTATTTGTAGTAGCTTCACTGAATTTTGCAGTGTTGACAACTAACGAAGCAGCTTGGGGGGGCAGACATATTTGATACCCTTTTTATTAGGCCTCCCCTCATTTCTTGCATAGCTTCTGCAACCCGAGGCTGATTGGTATTAGGTGCAAGGGCCCATATAGTTAGGGTTTCCCATTTAGGGTTAAACCTAGACCCTGAGTATGCTTGCTTTGCATGTTGTTTTGAAGAGAATACCTCTTCATCTTGCCTTCTAATAGTATCCAGGGCTATTGCAAAAGCAATATCCCACTTTGTTAATAGTAGCAAGCCACTTTCTCTTACCAACCTCCTTCCTTCCTCGAGGATGATTTTTTTAACATCAAAACTTATCCCTTTTAACACCCTATTTGTGACCTCTTCATATTTGGAAGGGTGCACCTCTGCTTTTTCCTTATTGAGTTTCTCATGAAACTCTTCTCTTTTGACCCTGATGACAAAATCCTTCAATTCTTTTGTTTTAACAAATTCATCATCCAAGATGAATTGAGTGCATACCATGACCCTTACATCATTTACCTCATCTCTTCCCATCATTATATTGATGCCCAATCTGCTTTGAGGCAGTCTAACAACATTCGCCCTAGGAGGAGAGGGCATGCCTTGATTCACCTCCTCTACTATGACATCAACCTCCTCCACTTCATTGGGACCAAGGGGATAATCAACCAAAGGTGGTTGATCAAGCCTTCTCTTTTTTTGTGGTTGTTCTCTAGGAGGAGAGTCAGTGGTAGGCATCTGTAGAGGAGATGGTGGTGTTGCAGATGGTTTTTCTTGAGGGGCAAGCTCCCTTATTACCGACCCCTTTGCCTTTCCTACAAAAGAATAAATAGAAGGACTTGTTTTGGGCTGGTAGGAAGGCCTTTCCTCCAGTATTGGGGCTTTCCCAATTAATTTAGCAATATTTTTCAAAACCATCTAGATCCTAGCAATAGGATCTTTAATCAACATAAGCTCCAGTATAATTTTCTATCCTTTTGGCCTTCATGTCTTCTTCCTTTTTGAAGGCAACCCATTTTATTCTTCTCTCGTTGACCTCTTTGTCAACAAGGCAATTTTTGAGCACATCCTCACCAAGGAGGAGTTGGTGTGAAAAAAATGACCTCTTTATGCTTACTCTCACCTAATTAATAAATCCTTCAAAGTCAAATGGCCTTGTGATCTCCTGAGCCATCCTAAAGGCTTACAGCATTGGATATGTCAGTTCTAGGCCCTCCCTTGTAATTGTGAAGCCCTCCCTTGTAATTGTGAAGTCAGAAAAAACTACGGAAAATGGGAAAAATGAGCCTTTCTTTTGCCCCTTTAGGTGGGCCTTATCAGTTTCATTTAACTAACAGAGTACCTCCAAGTACGTCAATCTGAGGGGGGCATACTTGGGCATGACATTGGGTCCCACAAGGCATCTATATACCCTTATCACTGTAGAGTCTGAATAGAGATACCAATCTCCCCAGTTATGTTGCACACCCAATTCTGGAACTCTGTCTTTGGGTCTTAGGAAATCCATGATTTCCTTCTGAAGTCTATCCTCTTTCACTCCCATGAGGGTCAACACTCTCTTGACAAAATGATTCTCAAAGATTACATAGTTGGTTGCATCACAATCCATGTCCCATACATGGGTCCAGCATTGGACAAAAAGAGAGTTGTTTGTGTCATCTGACATTTAATGTTGCAGAGCCTTGTCCCACTTTGTTTTACCCTGATACAAGAACATATGGCATAGCAAGGAATACCATCTGAAGTTTATTACCTTGTTGTTTTTCCTTATCTCCACTAATTGCTTGCGGATGCCATTTGAAATATATGTGGCAAAATCAAACTCATTGTTGACCAAGGGATTTTGTATGTCTACAGCCATATACATCAATGGCACAAGGATTTTGGTTTTGGCATCTCCTCCCAAAACTTGGCAGAGTGCATAGTACATTTTAATGAAATAGTCTTCAAATATTTCCAAGTTGAAGGACTCTGCCTCACTTCCAAGGATTCTCACAGAACTCTTATCAAAACCCTTCAGTCTATGTTTTGCCAGCCAAAATACCCTGCAGCTATTTCTATCTTGTTGGTACTTCTACTTGAAAAGGTCAAAATCTATGACCTTGTTTGTTGCTAACTTCAAATCAAAAACCTCAAAGATGGAAACTTTGTCAATCTTCACAAGTCCTCCCCCATTTGTTGCTCAGATAATTCTTACATTCTCATCATAGTTCCTAGCTACGTGTCTAATAAGCTCCACATTCATAAACACATTTGGGACAATCAACCTCCCAAGATCATAGTTCCAGGCGTCATAAATGGGAACCCTACACACCCTTTCGTTGTACTAGTGTGAAAACAAATTCCACCCAATCACAAGGAGCTCCACATCCCTGCACTCCCTTCCATTATCTAATACACCACCTACTGCAGCCCATGAACACAGACAACCTTTCTAGAAGAGGCAAGGAGTTGCACAATCAAGTCTTCATCTAAAGGCATTTTAGACGAGGATGATTGGCCTCTAGATTGGTTCATGGCTACAATTCAGGGTTTACTTAAGGTTTGTGTATAAGATTCTAGGGTTTGGACATTTTCCAGGTAATTTACTAGATTGATTAATACAATAATAAACCCTACATGTAGGAAGCTTTTTGAAATTTACAAACAAAGGACCTGAGAAGTTAACTTGTTTTTTCGCTCTTTGGAAACCCTAGCTCATTACAAAAGCTTTAGAACTCTGAAAATTTGCTCTTCAATTTTGATGAATGCAAAATTATTTGTTTTCTTGGTCGAATTGCAATATTTATGGAAAAAATCCCTGGCATAAATTCGGTAAAATTCTCACTTCCACCATTACTCGTTGTTCGCACAAGCCAAGCGCATCCAACTATCTATTTACCAAGTTTGAATGAGAGTCATTGATCTTCTGTTGATAGGACAAGATCTAGCGATCCAAATTGATTTGACCAATTTGAAAATCTTTGACGTGCTTTGAAAAATCATGGCCAATAAAAGCTTTCCATGTCATTGTCACTTTACACATCATCAATGTAGGCCCATTGAGAAAAGTTCTTTTGAAAAGCAGCAGACATTATCAAAGGATCCACGTGGCAACTTTTTGCAATTCCACAACTTAAAAAGGGACCCACTTTGAAGAGCTCGCGGACTCGCAGAATCCATATGAGAACACGCCACATGCTATTATCTTGCTAACCCATCCTTATTTGAAAGCCTTAGTGGTGATGAGCACACAGTGTTGGAAATTGTCATTGATGTCAAGCAAAGAGTATAGAAGATTTATCATATGCTTTTGAGAATACAATAGATCATTCAAGAAGTGGAATGCAGATACAAAACATGTAAGCCTTTAAAAGATATCAATATAATGTTAGAGCAGACATTATGAAGAATTCATGAGCAGGATTCTTGAAGAGTATGAACAGCTATACAAAAAAAAGAAAAGGAAGAATAAATACAGATTGCTAGTACAGATTGTTTGAGCAAAATCATGAACAGCATCACAGATTTCTAGTACAGATTGAAGAGATCGATTTAGTCTGGAGATGAAGATCAACAAGATCGATTTAAATCTGAAGGTAAGATAAATCATTGCTAAACAAATATAGCATATAAGACAAAAAGAAAAACACACAAGTCAAAAAGAAACAAAATAAGAAAAAGACAAATTAAGAAAAGATCAAAAAACTAATAAGACAAATTAAAAAAGTTACAAAGGTGCAATTCTTTAAGTGAACAAAAATGAGATTAAAATCTTAAGAGATGCGACCATACAAGTGATGCGATCATTCCAAAAACACATGTGACTTTATTTCTGAAGGAATATGATTTAGTTCTTAAAAAAGGAACGATCTGTTTTAAAACAAATTTATTAAAAATTATAAACATGAAATGATACAAAACTAAAGGGTGCAAGAACAGATTTTGAAAGATATGATCTTTCACCAAAGGTTGCAATTAATGACCAGCATATATATAGATGATTCAAATTCAGATTTAAAGAGTAGATGTGTGGAGAATGAAAGTTTAAAGTCAGATCAGAAAATAAATTCTCTTGTGTGAGCCTTGAAGTGATAACAAACATCACAAAGAAGAATAGACGATTAATGAGAGGTGCAGATCTGTTTGAAGACAGTGTTCTACCTTCATAATTTCAATCTAAATCAAGGTTGGTGCCTTGCAATTTAGGAGTTGGCGCTCCTTGTAGGTTGGTGCCTACTAAATCAGATTTAGGAGTTGTGTGCTTATCACACAGCTATACTGAGAGGGCGGGTGAATCAGTATAACGCAACTTTTACCAATCACAATAACACCATTCACTCAACATCAATAATTATGCACATGAGATGAACACAATAACACATGATATTTATGTGGAAACCCTTATGAGAGAAAACCACGGCAAAATATTGCTTATATAAACTCTTCTTTTACAAACTTTGTAGGCACCAACCTACAGAAGACACCAATCCCCTTAATTTGTAGGCACCAACCCCCTTAATTTGTAGGCACCAACCTACTGGAGGCACCAACCCCCACAGTTCGTAGGCACCAACTCCCACAGTTCGTAGGCACCAACCTACTGGAGGCACCAACCCCCACAGTTCGTAGGCACCAACCTACTGGAGGCACCAACCCCCACTGCCAAGCACCAACTTAGCACAAGATAATAACTCCAAGAACAATGTTCCACCTTCAATGTTGCTTCTTCAACAGATGATGGACAATTCTGCTCAAATATGTCTCTTAAACTTGTACCCAGTCTGCACTAATTCTCCTCTTGGATCTGAAATAATTACCTCAGAAAATTTCTCCAAATCTGCTATAGTCTTCTTCAAAGATCTGCTATAAGGATCTGTCTTCTATATATTCTTCATATGCAAAAATTTCTTCTCAAAAGTCTGCTATAAGGCTTCTTATAAATCTGTTATGATATTGCATATAATCCCTCTATAAAATCTGCAAATACAATCTTCAATAAATGAGCTCATAAACTATTATAAGTCTGCTTATGTTCCACTTCAAAGGTTTTCTCTAAATTTACTTTAAAATCTTCCTCTATGACTGCACAATCATCATCTCTATATCTGCATATACTTCTTTTTCAAATCTGTCATAAAAGTCTGCTCAAATCTGCCATGTATATGCTCTAAGTTGTCTTCATAAATCTGGAAAAGATGATCTTCCTAATTCTTCAAATGTTCTTCTTGTGATGAATGATTTTCTTTATATTTCACTCACAACTCATAATCAGATCTAAATATATTTCCTTGATATTTTCTTTGTTCTCCACATGCTCCTCTTGCAAATCTGAAATGAACCATATATTTACTTTGGTCAAGGAATGCAACCTTCTTGTGAAAGATTGCATCAATTAAAATCTGCTCTTACACCCCTTGAGATCTGCTCTTATATTGATTTTAGAATTATGATTTAGTTTGCCTAAAACAAAATCGCACCAGTTCAGAAAAATCACACCTCTTCATAAATAAATAAATCGTATCATATTAAGTCAACTTGTTTGATAATCTGAAGTTAAATAACAAATCACACCACCTCAAGAAAGAATCATGTCTTTTAGTTTATATGCATTGTTAATAAGTAAGTCTTAATAAAATCGCTCTTTTTCAAGAGATAGATCACCTCATTTCAAAAAGAAATCGTATCTTTCCATTTATTTTGATAAATTAATCTTTTTAATTCGCACCTCTTCATTCTGTTTTAGTTAACTCTAATGTTATTTCCAGCAATTCTTTTTTTTGTGATTACTAAACAAAATCAATTAACAGTAATCGATTTTTAGTAATTTGTTAATAAAATTGTATAACATAAAGTCGATGATGATCTGATTTTTGTGTATGTATTCGCTGCTCATTTGTATTACCAATCTGTTGCATATTTGTTGCAATGAATTTTTAATTAGAACTTGGTTGATGCAACGAATTTGTATTAGCAATCATAAAGAGCCTCTGTTCATGCTTAACACACTGTGAGGAACAGGTTGGTAAAATCAGTAGATCCAATGCCCACTCCATTCCCTGCAACTGAAACCTGTGTCTGCCAGTTACTTCTTCAGAGGCATCATTGAGTGTTGTCAACATAGACTCCCTTTTGGATTAGCTGACGAAGTTCTCTGAGCCTGAACTTGAATCACTCTTGCATCATTCCTATTGCAGAGTAAGAACTATTGTAGAATCTGTCTTCTCTATTCCATCATATTCGCAGCATCCCAAAAGACTTTCAAAAGTATTTTAGTATGTTTAATACTCCGTGGAATGCTGCCCCTTGTGTAGGCTATTGCCCACTTTATTTTCACCCACAGCCATCCATACATCATTGTGATCCACTTGTTCATGTCTGAAACTTCAGCTTACTATGATGTTGCTTTCTTTAAATCTGTACAAGTCTGTTCACAAAAGCTGCTCATAGATTCTTTATTGAGTGTTCTCATAAGTGATACCTTCTTGTTTATGACTATCT
This sequence comes from Sequoia sempervirens, assembly GCA_007258455.2. Classification (NCBI taxonomy): domain Eukaryota; kingdom Viridiplantae; phylum Streptophyta; class Pinopsida; order Cupressales; family Cupressaceae; genus Sequoia; species Sequoia sempervirens. The sequence goes on from VDFB02156858.1 coordinate 44,263, forward strand.
TCTTCCTCTTATTTACAACATGTGTATGCATCTTTGACATCAACGACCACTTCCAATAATCTGGACTAAGCGCCTTTGACATCAATGACAATATTTCCAACAAGTGGAAACAATGAAATGAGTCCACGTGACCTCTTTCTGCAATTCCACACTTGAAAACTTGGTTCATTTTGAGAAGCTCACGGAATCGTGGAATCGCACTAAGCACTAACAAGTGTCCACCTTTCCGCACTTTCACATTCAAGATCTTGGTCTTCATAAAGAAACCTGTGAACTCGCAGAACTATGCCAGAATGATGCCACGTGTTACCAACTATTCCGCAACCTTGTTTGTCTTTAGCAAATTAGCTTCCGCGGATATGCAGAAACCCATAGAAAGGAGGGCACGTGTCATACATTTTGCAGTTTCGCGAATTCCTTAGTAAAACATGGCTTGCGGATTAGCAGAAAAGAGTATATGTGAAGCGGTGGGACCAATAAAGGACTTAGGCGCGGGTTCACTTAAGTCTTTTAATAAGCACGTGCGGAAATTTTATTAAGTGAATGCTAGGAGAAAGGTAAAGGGGTTGGTAACCTTATGTTATAAAGGGCTTCATAAGACAACTTAAGGCATCGAATACCGGGTAAGCAAGTCAATGACTAATTATAAATAATGTGCAAGGCAAAACGAAGCGGCTATGGGTTTGTTAGGGTTTATAGACTTAAATGCATAGGAAAGGCAAGATTTTGCAAAACCCTAGCAAGAAAGACAACATTTTTTGAAACTTTTAGACAAAGGCAAAGACAAAAAGCCACAGAATTTGAAAATTGCACCACTAAAATCAATTGTTGCTCTTCAAGTCTAGTCGATACATTGTAGCATTACCTAGACAACATGAGATATCACCTAGGCAATAGTTTGGGAATGCAACCAAGATATATGTTGGAAATTTTCACCCTTGTTGCAAAAGACCAATAGATTGGAATAATGATTTTTTAAGATTGTGTTTAATTAATAATCAAGAGCATGTAACAAATCTAAATATCAACACACATGAATTAATGGAAGAGTATGCAAACATGAGATTACACAAAACATAGGTTTTTACATGAGAAACCCTTATGAGAGAAGACCCACCAAAAGACATTCACAATTGTATTATTTAGAATCCAGACCGATTCAATACAACAATGTCTTTGGAAAACCTTTTACAAAGTCTCAACCTACAGCATACCCTTCTTTTGCAATCTATCCAATGTTTACGCACCAAAAACATAATAAAGTCTCCAACATCTATAACAATGAGTTTGCGACCTTAGCACATCCACAAAAGAATGCATATATTCACTGGAAGACTAACCATTCAACTATCTAACCAACTTATGGAATACCAAGGGTCATGTAACCATATTCAAAACATATATGACATCAACATACTATCAACAAATCCAATGTCTCCACATGGATAATTACGTTGTAAACTTTGTTGCTGCTGCACACTATGAATCAATAGTTACATCCTTTATACTATTGGTATCAATGATTCAATATGTTTCCAATATAACCACCACTACTAGCTTCTCACTTGTGATAGCACATACAAACATAACTTCAGTTCAGATCGATTGTGATAGTAAATACAAAAATAACTTCAGTTCAGATTGCTTGCAACATGTTCACCAATTCTACTAAAAGGGACCCACATCATTGATCTTGCTTCCAGCAAGTACTGAAGATCTATGCAGTTGACAATTCTTTCAAATAACTTATGGTGACTGTCACAACACCACAATATGTAGACAAGAAATGTATGATGCATTGTAAGTGTAACTACTATCACAACATCATAACATGTTAATCAACATAAAATGCTATAACCTCACTACATTCCACTACAACAAAGGCTATAGATAAATTCTTTCCACAAGGACTCGATACAGGTGAATATCACCCAAGTCTTTACAATATTAACACCATAGGCAGTCCTAGCATCAAGTTTTGAAAAGGGATCCCCTATTAACCCCCTTTTTGTCAAAACCAAACTTCTTAAAAGTGTCTTACAACATTCCTTACTAAAAGATGACATGCACTCCCAAATCATTCATTTTGCTTACAATAATCAAGTTCCTTGCCAAAACTATGATGTGCAATACACCAATGGAATTTTCACTTTTCCATCTGAAAACACATGCTTGACCTTTCCATCGCCAATAATTTTGTGAGACAAATTGTCTCCCAGAAAGACTTGTCCTCAATTAGTATACATTGAACCACTTCGTATTGGGGAGTTATATGAAATGAAGCTCCAAAATCAATTGGCCATGCATCATCACATGCATGAGTTCCAAAAGATACTAGAAACACATCTGCAGATTCTTCATCAAGGATTTTCAAATCTAAATTATCATCAAACCCCTTTTTGTCTTCTCATCTTTCCATTTCTTCTAAATATGTCAGTTTCACCACATCCAAAACTTAACATTGGATCTGACAAGAGACTTAGATCTTCCCTCAGGCTTGGATCTTCTCAACTCATTTCTTTTTCTTGCCTTTACTTAGACCTGCCCCTGACAACCAAAGCATCTAATTGGATTCAGAAGTTGTTTGCCTCATTTCTTCTAATAACAAGGGAAAAACCACCTCTACAAGCTTCAACTTATAAGTTATAAGTGGTCACACTAATTGTCATGACCAAGTTATCCCATGAATCTAGGAACGAACATGGCAAAGTAGTGCACTAGTTTTCTCATCGATTTTCACATCTGCAAATGCAAGCTAACAGATAACAATATTGAAGGTGTTCAAATGTCCAATAGCATTACCATCTCCCATTCTCAAAGAGTACAACTTTTTTTGAAAAACATTTGTTCACAATGCCTTAGTTTGATACAAAGTTCCCAACTTCATCCAAAGTTTAATTGTAGCATCCTCAACTGAAACATTTAGCGGAATTGAATCCGCAGGACAAAGTCAAACCAAGCTTCTAGCCTTCCTATTAACTTTTACCTAATCTTCAACAAACATACTAGATGATTTCTCCATAGAAACAACCCAAAGTTCTTTGTAGGCAAACAGACCTTTCATTTTAAGCTTCCAACGCTCAAAGTTTTGTCCATTAAACTTTTCAATCTACATTCTTCGAGATGTTCTTGCCATATAAATTATACCCACAGATTTTTCTAAACACATCTCACACTATTAAAATTTATTACCCATAGGTAATGTCCCCTCATTCAAGTCAAGCTAAACAAAGTTCTGATACCAAATGTAAGGATTTTTAACATTCAATATACAAAACTAGATATCAAATATGAATACCCACAACCAAAATAAACTTCATAATCAATGGACATGGACAAAGTTTACAAAAGTATAAAACAATGAACCGGAAAATTGAAAATAGTATAGACAACTAAACACAAAAATTTATCTTGGGAAAACTCTTTTGGAAAAAAACTATCAAGAAAACTCGATTAGAATACAACGAGAATTTCTGCACCTTGAAGTCTATACCCAGATTTTGAAGGAGTTCTAAGAACATTCCAAAATCTCCTACACAATTTTCTCATACTTTTCCCAATGCCAACACTTAATATATAAACCAAAAAGTATCTAAGTATCCACCTGTCAACGCCCAAGGTGGCAGTCCAACTCACAATTCTCTAGCTCCCTAGAATTATTACCGCTTACATGCAACTCCCTCTTTGTCATAGATTATCTTAGATATTCCATTCGTCACTACCATCTTCATGTTCTTACAAAGTAACCCCCTTATTATACGTAACATTCCAAGCGACAATTTCTGTCATTCAAAGGAATCCCATGGATTCTTCCAAGTGCCATGCCCCATCCCACACCTAGCCTAAATATCCTAACAGCACAGAGTAAATCCTTTTCAACCACAAATTGCAAACCTCTAGATGCCAGGCATATTCCTAAGAACAGTTTCAACACAAATAAAAACCATGTACAGTCTACAACAAATAATCCATACTGGAAACAAATTTTGTAGCAGCAACAGCAGTTTAGGAGCAGAGAGGCTTGTCTTCCTCATTGGTTCCTGTGATATCCAAATATAGAAGCAGAGGGAGCAACTTTGCCAAAATAGAACTAGTACTAGTACTGTCTTTTATTACTAAGAGTGGTCAAAATTTTAGGTCTCAAAATGACTATGTGCACCATCTGATCAGTAATGTTGACTTAAAATTTAACATTTTTGTGTAGATTACAGTTATTGCTAAAGTTCATGTACAACAATCAAATGAGTCTAGGTTACACATTTAAAGTTGGATGCAGTTTATGACTGTTCTCTGAACAACCAACATAATTTTTCTTAGTCAATTTAGACATCAGTTACTCTTTTATCAAATTTAATTCACATAAAATATGCACATCAGGTTTGCAAACCCAGTGCCTAGTTTTACTCTTATAGCCAGAGGACAATTTTTGGTGCTTGAATTTGTCAAGAAAAATGAGTGCCAGCTGGCAACACAATACTAAAACTACAATCTTGTAAGGACATATTAAATCAACCACATTCTACAATTAGATCTGAGGCATTTTCTTCAAAACATTAGCAAGATCAGTCAGCAATTCAAGCCAAGAAAACTAGATCCAATTTTCCCAGTAGAAACAAAAGTTTATCTAAAACATGGTACAGAATTCCCAATGGTAAATATTAATGAGAGTACAAGGATAAACACTAAATAATATCTTCATTTTCTACAAATATTACATTCTGCATTACCAAAAATTAAACAAGGAAAGGCATAGCAGTGGCAACCTTCTTTCTCCTGAAGCTCTGATTGTGAAAAATCCATGTGGGCTACATTCATAGGCATTACCTCCTCTTTCTCACCACTATCACTAGCTTTTAGTATCATGTTCGATGAAACATTTTTATTTTCTTGCTCATTGAAAGTTGATATACCTGCCGAATGATTTGAATGCAGATCCTTGTCATCCTTAATCGACGTCACAGCTATTGAAAAATCATCTGTCAAGAATATCAAATTGATCAAACTTATTCAGTTTACATATTTTAATTTGAAATAGTTATCATTACAGTAATGTCTTAAATTAAAAAAAAAAACACAGATCCAAATAAAAGAGGAAGACGAATTTCTCGAAAGTGGAAATAATACACAACTAATGGAAATAACGCTAAAGCTTATTCGCTCTCGAATCACTTTTCAATCTGCCAAAGCAAACCACAATTTTTTTCAAAAAAGTAAGCACATATGGACAGACATAAGCCTCGTCCACACAGCAGTTACATTGGAAGAGCATACCAACAATGTCAACAAACTGAAAATGTCTGAGAACTTATCAGCAGCAGCAATCTTTCATTAAATTTATATGTATAGAAATGTAAGTTTATCATTCCCATATCTTGCAATACTTACAAGAAAATGTGTGTAATATAAACTTTCTGCTGCAAGAGATATGAAAGCACACGAAAATGATATTCATCTGACATCCTCATGGCTACACGTTCAACCAATGTAACTCCAATAGAGAAATGACACTCAGTATATTGAATGCAAGTGTCCTTCGAGTAACACAAAGAGGTCCGCCCTGACAATTTGAACTTATCAGAAGCAACAATTTTTTCTTGAATATGAAAAGTGTTGAAAGTTGGACATGCTGTTTATGTGTCTTAGATTGCATTCATATTTTATAATATATATTTATGACCATTTAGTGTCCTTTTAATTGTATAACTCATAGTTATCTGTAGAGTTTTAGTGACTAAGAATTTTAGTTCTTATTTCCATTTTTAAATTTTCTATTCTAATGTTTATCAATACTTATCATTTTTATTTTGAGTTCTACATTAATTAATTTCAGTATTATTCACTATTATAATTTTTCTTTTTCTTTTTATATTTCGTATTATATTTTCAGTTATCCCTGTATTTATCTTAATTATCATAGTTATCATAATTATTATAAATTACTTATTTTATTATTTATAATTTCTATAGTAATTTTGTTAACCAATTTTGAAAAGTTCTTATTATTAATTTTAATTATAATTTACATAATTACACCAACAGTCATAACCTACAGTAGCCACAAGTGGTAGACTCTAATGGCGTGAACATGTTAACAAAGACTATTAAATAGCTAACATGCCAAAAATAATAAAAATACAAAACAAAAAAAATGTATGACCAACACCAACAATGCTAAACAATAATAATAAGGAGTTATAAATAGAAAATAGAAAAGTTTGATAACTCTAAAATTATTGTATTTGTGTTCTTGGTTATTTTCATTTTACTATAGTGAATAAAATAGTAAACAGTTATGATACTTTTGAAATAGTAAATAAAATTTTAGATATCTTAAATGCATTTTACAACAAAGTATAATTAAGAAGATTTTATGTACTTTATGAATAAAATAGTAAGTTATATATAAATATATGATATTTATTATACTTTTCCAAAACCAAAATCAAAACAAAAGAATTAGGAAAAATATAGAACAGTTAACATAGTAAGTAAGAGAATGTTGGGGACTTAAAGGAGGCTATCGGGTCGGCGAAGGATTGCATGAATTTGAAAAAGGAGGTTGCTAGTCTTCAAAGCAACCAGGATAAAATTATGTTTAATTTGCAGGAAATTATTGATTCTAGTAAAGAAACAGTTAGAAATACGGCGGCGACCATTCAGGTATTCTATCAGGAGTTAAAAAACCATCGTGCTAAGAGAGTAAGGGATGAAACTCGTGTAGCTCTCCCTTCTAGCTCCAGCAAAAAAGGTAAATCCAAAGAGAATACCCTGCCTGCCACCATGGAGAAAGTTGGAAAAAACAGTAACTGGTCTCTTCGGGTCACTGATCTTGGGCTGGTCCTGTTTGTGTCACTGCTGGTTGCTGATTTTTTCTTCTAGTTCATGTGTTCCTTTGTTTTTTATGTTGTCTCACTCCTTGTGAGGCCCCTCTCTATCGCCTCTATGACTGTTTTGTAAATGGGTTCGGGCCCTTCCCACTTAATCTTATCAAAACATAGGAAGTAAAAACACTATTAAAATCAGTATGGAACATAAAAAAAATAGAAAATATATAAAGCAATATAATTTGTAAACTAGCATAGATACTTTAAATACATTTATCTAAAGACACCGAGATATCAAATTCAAGGTGCCTATATTGAAATTGTTCTTTAGTATAGATTGGCACCTCGAGATTGATACCTCTCAATGTCTTTAGATATATGTATTTAATAATATATCAGATATCTTAAATATACTACATAATTTTTATATTACTATTAATTATAACAATCTCATTGTCGTATCAATCATCAGGATCTTTAATACTATAATTTTATAAAAACATTCTTGAAAAAATGTCACTTAATTCTTGATATATTGTAAATTTTATATAAACAATTTATTTGAAATTTAATTTAATATATATAATTTAAATAAATTTTATATAATTGTAATTTATTAATCTCAATATTTCTGATCTTAAATAATATAAGAATTATATCATATCTCATTTCAACAATCCTTTAGTTCAATTACTTTCTATTATTTTTTGGGTGCCTAATGTGTTATTTCTCAGCATTGATTCATGTTTCTCTTGCTTAACTTTCCTTACTTTTATTGGATTGATCTGCAATCTATTCTTATTTTGCTCTCCTCATCCTGATGATAGATCAAGTAGTGTGATCTGAAACTTTAATACAAACACTCCTACACAGTTCTAATCCAGAAGCTTTCCAATTTACTATATTGGACTGTGAAAATATCGGGTCTTTAATGCATTCATATGCCCACTATGAACTCTCTGCTGCAAAAGATGCAAAAGAAAATGATATTTATCTGATATCTTACAGGGTACAAGTTCAGCCTAAATGTAATTCCCAATAATGAAATGACATAATATTTGAAGGCAAGTGTACTTGGAAGAATTGGAACAATATGGATAGGTTCAACAAACTGCAAGAAATCCCTAATATGACAGCAATGATATCCACTCAAATCACAAGATCACGGTTCAAATTTTATATGTTAGAACAAATGGAATCATTATTTGCATTGCTGTATCTCAGCCAAAAGATAACTTTGTGATAGAGAATTTCCACTGATACATGTCCTCTGTCCAGTATTATCAGAGATGACTGAAACTCATTAAGATATTAAATGTTTACAGGATTCCTTAAGGGGGTTTATCATAGGTAGCTGGAAGAGAAGAGGTCATCACCCCGTGTAAGATATGATTTTATATTTTACCAAAACCATTAATATTTGTGTACTCCTTCAAGCATCTTCAGTTCGTCAATTATAAGCTTAACATCTGGAACAGGTTTTCTTTCGGACACATTTTCTAAACTAAAAATAACATTCAAGAAAAGCTTGAAAGTGTTACCTTTCAGATTAAAGATGAAGGCATGACTAGGGAATTGCTTCATGAAGAATCCTTCTATGCCAAGGAATTATCAAAATGAGAACTCAGGGAGATCTTTTGGAAACAGAAATCACGAATTGATTGGCTGAAGGAAGGTGATGGGAATACTGCTTTTTTTCACAAATCAATTAAATATCATAGAGGTGGTAATGCTTTAGTCTCTCTCACTTCTGCTCAAAGGGTTCAGCTATCTTCATTTCTTGATATTTCCAAAGAAGTTGTTAGCCACTTTTCCTCATCATTTTCAAACCAAGGTTCCCAAGATCAAGTCAATGAAAGAACCATTCTCAAATGTATCCCTCCCCAAGTTTTAGAGGATATGAATAAACAGCTCATAGATCCTATTTCTTTAGAGGAATTAAAGGCCATTGTTTTCCAAATGAAAAAAGTTATTGGACCTGATGGTTTCCCAATTGAATTATTTTTAGGAGTTTTAGAAAATTTTAGACAATCTTTTAGCAATTGTTAGAGAATCCCAAAATAGTAAGCAGATGTTAAAAGCTATTAATTCTACTTTTCCTGCTCTAATCCCCAAAAAAGAAGGAGCTCCTTCCTTGGATTTCATTCACCCCATTGCACTCTACAATGTGACCTACAAGATAATCACTAAGATCATTGTTGAATGTTTGAAGTGTTTGACCTTGTTGATCTCCCCTGAGCAAGGTGGACTTGTGAAAGGTTACCAGATAATAGACAGAATTGTTATTGCAGCAAAAGCCATCCACTCCATGTCATCTTCAAAGAAAAAGGCCACGTTCATTAAGTTGGATATGTAAAAGGTTTATGACACGTTTAGCTGGTCTTTCCTCCGCTGTTTCCTAAAGCTTTTGGATTTTGATCAGAATGGATCGGATGGGTTATGACTTGTGTGTCTTTGACCTCATTTTCTGTGCTAATTAACAATATTCCCTCATCTATATTTTCTGCCTCTACAGATCTTAGACAAGGGGATAGTGGATCCCCTATCCCCTTATTTGTTTCTCTTGATGGGCAAAGGTTTAGGTCGTTTCTTAGAGCAATTTCAAAGAAGAGGTCTTATTCAGGGTTGGTCTTGGGCTGGATACATAAGCTCTCAAACTCATCTCCAATTTGTGGATGATACTACTTTGATCGGTTTAGCCAAGACTAAGGAGGCATTAAATTCAGGAAAGTGTTATTGCTTCAAGTCAACAAATCAATGAAGATAAATCTAGCATCTTCTTCTTCAACATGCTTACAACCATTTACTATAGAATCACAAACATTCTTCATTTTCAAATTGGGACTCTACTAGTGGAGTATATGGGAATTCCTCTTTCTACTAGTACTTCGATAAGAGAACATTGGAAGAAAATTCTAGATAGATTTTGCTTAAGGTTTAGTCATTGAACATTTCATTGGCTTTCCTTTGTTGGTCGGCTGACTCTTTTAAAATTTATTCTCCATTCTCTTCCCAATTACCAATTTTCAATCCTAATGGCTCCTAAGTGTTTTCTCAAAGAATTTGATGCTTTTTCAGGGAAGTTTTTATGGGCTGGAAATATTGAGAACCAGAAATGGAGCTTGGTTAATTGGGATTCAGTTTGTAGTCCCTTGGCCTTCGTAAATTAGAGCATAACTGTCAGGCTTTAGTTGCTAAACTTTATTGGAGATGCTGCAAAAATTCAGATCAACCTTGGGAAAATATTCTTAACTAAAAATATTTGGGGGGAGGGGTTGATGCTGTAGATATTCCACACATGGAGTTGATTGGGGTTGGCTCCTTGATCTGGAATACGTTATAAAAGGGGGCATTGCTTACTATGCAAGGTCTCTTTTGGATTATTAACAATGGTAATAATGCCTTGTTTTGGGATGATTTTTGGGATAATCATCCCTCTATCATCTCTTCCTTTCCCCAGCTTCAACATCTCTACAATATTTTTCTAGGTGTCGATTCATCTAAAGTTGTTGATTTTACGTATTTTGTTCCTCTCGGTAATTACTCCATTCATCAATGGAAAGAGCCTTGCAGGTGGCCAGAGGGATGATCTATGGAAGATCGTGATGCATTAGCTTCTATTTTGGCGGACCAACATACTTTCTCAAGGGATTTTGATGTCCTTGCATGGGGCCATGAGTCAAAAGGAGTCTACTATGTTGCTCGCGATTATCAAGCTCTTGGAATGCAAAGAACAAGGTTTGTAGAATTTCCTTGGTGGAAAATAAATAATCTAACAAGGTTGGATGGCCCAAATGTAACTTGTTTCTATGGTTACTAACTCATAATAAATGCCTAACTTGGGAAAACATTAGGAAGAGAGGTTTCCATGGGTCGTCGCTATGCTCTCTTTGTAGCAGTAATGAGGAAAGCACAAACCATCTTTTCTTTCAGTGTCCTTTTTCTAAGATGGAATCTCTAGAATAGACCTATCACTCATGCTATTTCTTTGACTAATTTTTGGAACAGTTTGAGTCGTCCTCTTGACTCTACTTCCTTGCTTTTGGCTACTTGGGACATTGGCCCCTCATTTATTCTTTGGCGATTTTTGTTGGAGTGAAATCGGCGTATCTTTCAAGATTGTCATAGCAGAGTCCCACAAATCCAGTTTAAAATCAAAAGAATGATTAAGGAGATTGTCCATGCCAAATTCATTTTAGAGGATTCTCTTTCCTCTTCTAATCTTCATTTGGTCTAGATCCAGAACTAGGACTCAAGTTTCTAAGAAGATTCATAGATTTAGGAAATAGCAGCCACCTCCCAATGGGCTTCTTAAAACTAATATTGAGGTTCTTCCAAGGCTAATCGTGATATTGCAAGTATCGGCGTTGTTGGTAGGGATTGTAAAGGATTAATTCAGTTCATCTTCTCTACTCATATCGATGTTCACTCAAACAATTTCACAAAGCCTAGGGGATTCTAAAAGTCCTTGAAATAGCCTATGACAAGGGTTGGAGACTAACAAGGGTGCTTTGATGAGCACACAATTATACTGAGAGGGGGGGTGAATCAATATAATACAATCTGTTACATTTTCAACTTAACAATCACAACATCAATTGCACAATACCAATAACAAGAACACAAGAAGAACACATGATTTACATGGAAACCCTTACAGAAAAAAACCATGGAAAAAATATTGCTTTTATATAAATCTTTTTTACAATCTTTGTAGGCATCAACCTACAGGAGACACCAATCCCCACAATTTGTAGGCACCAACCCCCACTGGTAAGCACCAACTTAGCAAGAGACACCAATCTCTCCTTTAGGAAGCACCAACTTAGCGAGAGACACTAATCTCTCCTTTACAAAGCACCAGCTTCCAAAACAAGGTTCCACCTTTTGAATGTTGCTTCTTCAACAGATGATGCACAATTCAATCTCCTTTATAAGAATCTTAATCTCATATATCTTCAATGAATGATATTCATATAAAAATATGCCTTCTATATTTTCTTCATACAAATCTGCCTTCTATATTTTCTTCATACAGATGTCCTGGTGTTTATATGATAGATCGTCTAATCTCCACACTTCTTCCTTCCTCTTATTTATTCTTCACATATCTCTCCACTACTCAACACCCACTATTTGGTGTATATATATGATATTTCTTTATATTTCTCACACACCTCCTTCCCCACAATATCTTATTCCTTTTTAAATCTTCACATCTCAATGAAGAGATGCATGTCCTTCCAAATAGACATGACTCTTCTTAAATCTTTATGGCTGCCTCTTCAAACTTGAGCGCTACCGTTTTAATTAATTATGATCACTGCCCTTTCCTAACAATAACCATTGCCACCTTTTCATATATTAATCGCTGGCTTATGAATTCATTAGTTGCTGCCCTTTTTTAACTAAAACCTAGCCTTTCAAGCTTTACTTGCTGCCTTATGAAATGTAATCACAGTCCTTTAATAATCTTAATTGTTCTTCATGCATCGCTGTCTTAAGGTAATCACTGCCTTCGTATATACTTTCTTTTCATTGCTGCCATTTTACTAATTAATCGCTGCTCCCTCTTTTTCTTCTATGGTTACCTTTTCATAAATTTAATAACTGAATTATAAATAATAATGATTGCTGCTTTTGACTAGCTTAATTGCTGCCTTTTTATGAATATCTTAATTCTTCATTACTTGGGTGATGGGATTAATATATTTATGTGCTTTTTACTTTTATTTATGAAGGTCGGCCAGCATTAGTTAATAAACTAATTTCATTTTGGGGCACCACTTGGGAGGAATCGATCAGCATTGAACTAATTAATTTAACACCTTCCCTCATTGATGGTAAACACAGGGAGTTTGGCATACTTGTGTAACAATTAGTGGCCTTTGGCCAATACATTTTCAACAAAGATATTCATGACGTCAATGACAGTATTTCTAACAATCTCTGACAACGAATTCCTTCTTGACGTCAATGACAAGATTTATAACCTGGTCAAGCAAATTCTTGGTTTGGCAAGTAATTTTGATTTAATATCCTTCTTGCATATCCCCAGAGAATGGAATAGGGCTGCTGATTGTCTAGCCAAATGGGCTTTTGAAGGGATTTATGGCTAGAATGCCACCAATAGGGATGATTTGGATAATGAAAAAATGCAGCACTCCTCTAGTTTATTCAAGATGATCAAACGGTGGGTGGTTAGTTGGTGAGTTGGGACTGGATGGGGCTTACTAGGCCCTCAATTTTTCCACGGGTATTATCTCTTGGGTTTGTAGGATCCCCTAGTGGTGTTGATGTTATTAGCAGCATCGGGCTACTTCTTCCAGATCCGCGATTGGAGTCAATTCAAATGTAGCCTATCAGCTATTTGAATTGTATTTATTATATTCTTTATCTTGGCAGACTTGAGACGATTGAAGAGACACGTCTTTCATTAAATGTTATTTAATATTTGTTTATTTGGAAAGTCGTCACACTTCATCAAGGCCAACATCTCTTCATGGTGAAGCGCGATTTCAAGAGGCACGTCTTTCTAAGAGGAGGCCGACATGATCACTTGAAGAGATGCGTTACTCTTCATCTTGTATATATATATTCACTCATTGCCTTACATCATTAATATATTCAATTCGATATTATTCTTTGAAGTGAAGTGCGAATCATCTAGAGGAGGAAGCGATTTCTGTAGAAGTGTATTTTGTTAGTGGCTGAGATCCATCAATGAATTACATCATTGTGTTGCTATGTTTGCATCAGTTTGTGGTGCCTCTTATTGGCCTTCATATCGGCCTTTGTAAAGGAGACATTTGTGTTTACATTTCAATATATAAGTGATATATTGTTGCTGGGTTTTTCTCCCTCAAGAGGAGGGTTTTCCCAGGGTATCTGATGTGTTCTCATGTCTAACACCAATTACTTGAGCAGTCTTGAAGTTGGAATTCTTCGTCCACACGAGTACTTTGCCTTCGGGGAAGGCAACTTGATATCCTTCATCTTCTAAAACTGAAGTAGAGAGTCTCTACAGGCTGTGTACTCATCCACTTCAAGCATTAGTTCATGATACTTCAAGCTTGTGTGATCTTTGGCATCGAAGATTGGCTCACCTTCACTTCTGGGCTCTACCTATCATGGAGAAGATGGTCTCGGGTCTACCGAAGTTCAACCAAGAACATGAAGATACTTGCAAAGGATGTGCAATGGGTAAGAATACAAAAGCTCCATTTCATAGTAGAGAAAGTAAATCTAAATGTATTCTAGATCTCATTCATTCTGATTTATGTGGTCCCATATTTGTTCCTTCTTCGAGTGGTTTCTTGTATTACATTCTTTTTGTTGATGACTGCTCTAGAAAGACTTGGATTTATTTTTTTAAAACTAAACAGTCTGAGGAAGTGTTAGAAAGGTTCAAGGAGTTCAAAGCTCAGGTAGAGAACCTCTCCGAGAAAAGAATCAAAGTTCTAAGATCGGATAATGGAGGAGAATACACTTTTGGCAGCTTTTGAAATTTCTGTGTTGAAGCTGGGATTAAGAGGGAGTTATGTGTTCCCTATAATCCTCATGAAATATGCTAACCAATTTTTTCGATAAATTTTTTCACACACAAATTTTGCCAATTGAATTAGCGTTAGCATCAAAACTGAAATCCAAGCTTGAAAGAACTCAACACCAAGAATGCACGCTCAATCCCAAGGAAGGATAGGTGTTGTCATATGGCGGAGAAACTAAAAAACAATACTTGAAATGAGACAAACTCAACGTCAAGAATCTCCACTCAAGATCCCACTGAGGGCGAGGTGCTAACATATGACAGAGTTATTAATTGAACTGAAATGATTAGGCGGATAACCAGCCATGAAGATACATCTAACTAATTTATCCGCTGCGGCGGGCATCCACGTAAAAGTGGGGATTCACCACTTGAGAGTGGGTACAATGAGAGCTACAATGTTCATTCTCCACACTGGCGGTAAACCATCCAGGGGTAATTAATATGGAAATTAAACAAGTAATTGCAGAAAGTAAAATAGTTGGATTAGTACTATTAAATCTCAACCTTACAATCAATAACTCTGCAGATTACTAATTACAATGATAGAGAATGAAGCTAAGAAAAGGAGAATGAATTATAGCAATGATTTAACACTCCAAAACTGAAGTAATAGGCCAAAACAGAAAACTATTACAATCTGATGTAAAAATCTGAGTTCTGGAATATCTGATCAGCAAACTGTGAAATCAATAAAATGCTCATAACTTCATCAAATTACCTTCGTTTCGAATGAAATCGAATGCAATGAACAACTGGAAGGTAGGCGACCAAGATAGGATGAAGAAACAGCAACAAAGAACCTTTGTGAATTAAGCACACATTCCAATGCACTTATGAAAAGGTACGGCCCTCCTTGAAGAGGCGATTTTCAATTAAAAATCAGATTCTCAACTATGAAATCTCAAACTTAGCATGATGAGTCGCCCAAGATCAACAAATCCAATAATGAAATACCCAGAATCATATTCAGACTGATAATAAAACTATGAATCAAAATCACCTTCAGCTGTAGATGAATCAGCAATACCAAAATTGATAAATCTCCAAATTCTTCTACATTCGAATTCAATCTGCTAGTCTAGATGAGAAGCAGTCCCAAAACCATCTAGGTGTTATCTTTCAAACACGAAATTGGATCAATGCTAAGAGGTAAGCATTCCTCGAAGCTAAATTCATGAAGTCATTCCGACAGCATAACAATATGATAAGCATAATGGATACCAAGGCTGGAGGAAAACCTTCACTATATAGAAACTCACAAAACTCTTCAAATTCCTGAGAAAGCACACCAAAAGACACAAGAGTCTTTTCAAATTTCCATAAACAATTAATTCTCAAGATGGCGTCCCTTTTTGCACAATATGAACTTTACTTTATTTAAAAATATCTCCTTAAAAGTGGCATCCACTTTTCCCAAGGCATTAGACAATAATTAAAATATATAAACACCTCATGAAGGCGTCTCCCTTCCAAGTCCCCCTTTTAAACACAACTTAAAGTTGTTCTCCTAGGCCAAGGGGTCAACTGCAAATTATAACATTAATGCCTTTATTCACCAAAATAAAACCATTAGAAGCCAGACTTGAATTGCATTAAATGCTCCAACTGAAAATGAAGACCTTGAAGACTAATAACTGCATACTGCCAAAAATAGAATTTACTATAAATAGTAAACTCCCTGAAATGCCATAGAACCTCTGAACATGGAAACCCTAATTTTACCTCAAACGAGCCTACAGGCTTTCGGAATACGCTGATGAGTGTCAGAACAGATCACTGATGAAAAGGGGACATTACAGTTCGTCCTCCTCGAGATTGCTTGTCCTCAAGCAACCGAAAAGATGGATGCAACAAAATTTGTTCTCCCTCCCACGTGGCATCTTCAATAGGCAAATTCCTCCATCTAACCAAATATTCCTTGATTGTCCTTCTCCTCAAGGAACGTTCTCTAGTATCAAGAATCTCTTTTGGAATCAACACCAACTGACCTTCCTCATCCAATGGAGGTAATTTTGAAGTAGCCACAAACTTGTGTCCAAGTGCCTTCTTGAGGCGTGACACATGAAAGACGTTATGCACCTTGCTTTCAGCTAGAAGCTCCAACTCATATGCAACTTCACCAATCCTTTTGGTGACTTTAAAAGGACCATAAAATCGTGGCTTTAACTTTTCTGCACCACTCTTCTTAAGGGTAGATTGTCTATAGGGCTGAAGCCTCAAGTAGACCATGTCTCCAACTTCAAAAGATCTTTCAACACGCTGCTGATCAGCGTATAACTTCTGCTGATTTTGAGCTTGTTGCAGATTTTCCTTGAGAGATTTCAAGATGTCTTGGTTCTGCTGAAGCATATCCTTAGCCTGTGGAGCTCTACTATCACCAAACACCAAATCTACAAAGTTAGGAGCATCATAACCATAAAAGGCCATAAGACTAATAACTGAAAATGAAGACCTTGAAGACTAATAACTGCATACTGCCAAAAATAGAATTTACTATAAATAGTAAACTCCCTGAAATGCCATAGAACCTCTAAACATGGAAACCCTAATTTTACCTCAAACGAGCCTACAGGCTTCCAAAATAGGCTGATGAGTGTCAGAACAGATCACTGATGAAAAGGGGACATTACACCTCAACAGAACAGTGTTGCAGAGAGAAAGAACAAATCAATTGTGGAAGCAGCAAAAATCATGATCCATGACCAGGATCTGCAAACCTTCCTCTGGGTAGAAGCTTCTAGGACTGCAATCTATGTTCAAAATAGAAGTCCTCACAGAATCCTGGAAAACATGACTCCTGAAGAAGCCTTTACTGGAAAGAAGCCAGAGGTGAGTCATTTGAGGATCTTTGGATGTCCATTTTATGTTCATTTTCCAAAGGAAAAGAGAACAAAGTTGGAGCCTTTTGGCAAGAAGGGAATATTTGTGGGCTACAATGAGACATCAAAAGCCTATAGGATATACATTCTAGGTTAGAAGTTGATCGAGATCAGTAGGGATGTCACATTTGCGGAAGATGTTGCATTCAGGAGATCCAAGGGTACTCATATGGAGATAGATAATGAGCAGTCTCCTCAGGATATGGAAGTTGACCATGTTCCTAAAATTCAGAGGGAGACTTCAAAACTAAAAGAAGAAGTTGATCCAGTTGAACCCTTGGAGCCTACTAATGGGCCTACCGATCTTGTGCTTGGGAGGAAAAGACCTTTTTGGGCTAGACAAACAATGCAGGAGGCAAAAAGGTTTCCAGCTCCAAGAGGAACCTTCAGAGAAAGAAAGAGACCTCACAAGTTCTCTAGTTATGTTGCCTTGATGAGTCAGATTATTGAGCCTGAGCCTTCCAATGTTGAGGAAGCTTCTAGTCAACAAGTTTGGAAAGATGTTATGAACGAGGAGTATCAGTCAATTCTCAAGAATGATGTCTGGGACATCGTTCCTAGACCCGAAGGCAAATCTGTGGTATCTTCAAAATGGCTCTTCAAGATCAAGCATGCGGCTGATGGGAGCATTGAGAAGTACAAGGCAAGATTCGTGGCTAGAGGGTTCTCACAAAAAGAGGGAGTTGACTATGAAGAAACATTTGCTCCTGTTGCTCGCTACACTTTTGTCGGAACCATTATTGCCATTGCTGCATCTAGAGGATGGAAGATTCATCAGATGGATGTCAAGACAACTTTTTTGAATGGTGTGATTGAAGAAGTTTATATCGAGCAACCTGATGGATTCGAGGTACATGGGAAGGAGTCTCATGATTGCAGGCTGAAGAAGGCCTTGTATGGTCTTAAGCAGGCTCCTCGTGCATGGTACTAAAGGATTGATCGTTACTTGTCAAGCTTGGGCTTCTCTAAGAATGATGCAGACTTAAATCTGTACTTTAAGGTAATTGATGGTGAAGCATTGATTTTGGTCTTGTATGTTGATGATTTGATTCTTACTAGAGAAGATCGCCTCATCCTCAAATATAAGGAGTTGGCTTCTGAATTTGAGATGAAGGACCTTGGGCTCATGCATTACTTCCTTGGCTTAGAAGTTTGGCAGAAGTCAGATGAGATGATTCTAAGTCAAGGGAAGTACACCATTGATATACTTAAGAGGTTTGGTATGATGGATTGCAAATCCATGTATACACCTATGGAGACCAACCTACATAAGTTGAAGGAGGCTGCAACTAGTTCAGACTTGGTGGATCCTACGATGTAAAGGCAATTGATTGGGTCCTTGATGTATCTAGTTAACACTAGACCAGATATCTGTTATGCTGTGACTGCACTTAGTCAATTCATGTGTGAAACGAGACAGATACACCTTGTTGCAGCAGAACATATCCTAAGATACTTGCATGGCACAATTGGATATGGGTTGAGATATTCTTCAGATGTGGACTTGGAGCTGCATGATTCTGATTGGGCAAGGAGCGTTACTATCGGAAGAGCACCTCTGGATGTTGATTTAGTTTGGGATCTGCTATGATTTCCTGGTGCAGCAGGAAACAGTCATTTGTAGCATTGAGTACAGCAGAGGCAGAGTATATTGCAGCTTGTGTGGCAGCTCGGGAAACAGTGTGGCTTCGTAAGCTCCTTGCAGGATTGTTTGGACAATCAATGGAGCCTACTATCATTCATTGTGATAACCAGAGCTATGTGAAGCTTTTTGTCAATCCTGTGTTTCATGACAGAACCAAGCATGTTGAGATCAAATACCATTATATCAGAGATATGATATTGAGGAAAGCTATACAATTGAGGTATATCAGCACTGATGAGCAGACGGCTGACATTCTCACCAAGCCTCTCTCCAGCATAAATTTTGTGTACTTTCGAGATAAGCTTGGTATGGGGGAGAATACAGCCTTAACTGAGAAAGAGTCTCAATATCAGTGATCCTCTTTAATGAGTTCTTCTCTGTGAGAGAAGTTCAAGGTGAAATCCCTTGACTAATGAGTTCTTCTCTGTAAGAGAAGTTCGAGGTGAAATCCCTTGATTCCACCCTCTGGGAGAGCCATGGTGGATGTCATGTGTATGAATCCATGACAGCATCACGTGAGAGAGTCTGTGATGATTTTCTTGTACTTGTTGTTCACCCTCTGGGAGAGCCATGGTGAAAGTCATGTTGAGGTGACAACATCACGCATGTGATGAACACTTGTACATACCATACATGGTTGTAGCCATTATGGTTGATATCATGTTGAGCTGATATCCAATATCACGATGAGGTGATATCCGATATCACGATGAGGTGATATCTCTCTTTTCCACATAAGGTTGGAGCCATTGTGGTAGACATCACGATGAGGTGATATGTCCTGTGTAGCTAGAAGTATCATCCCTAGTTGAGAGGGAGTGTTGATGTTATTAGCAGCATCGGGCTGCTTCTTTCAGATCCGCGATTGGAGTCAATTCAAATGTAACCAATCGGCTATTTGAATTGTATTTATTATATTCTTTATCTTGGCCGACTTGAGACGTTTGAAGAGACACGTCTTTCATTAAATGTTATTTAATATTTGTTTATTTGGAAAGTCGTCACACTTCATCAAGGCCGACATCTCTTCATGGTGGAGCGCGATTTCAAGAGGCACGTCTTTCTAAGAGGAGGCCGACATGATCACTTGAAGAGATGCATTACTCTTCATCTTGTATATATATACATTCACTCATTGCCTTGCATCATTAATATATTCAGTTCAATATTATTCTTTGAAGTGAAGTGCGAATCATCTAGAGGAGGAAGCAATTTCTGTAGAAGTGTATTTTGTTAGTGGCTGAGATCCATCAGTGAATTACATCATTGTGTTGCTGTGTTTGCATCAGTTTGCGGTGCCTCTTATTGGCCTTCATATCGGCCTTTGTAAAGGAGACATTTGTGTTTACATTTCAATATATAAGTGATATATTGTTGCTGGGTTTTTCTCCCTCAAGAGGAGGGTTTTCCCAGGGTGTCTGCTGTGTTCTTGTGTCTGATTTTAATTAATTTCTGAACATTAAATCTGATCATAAAACTAACAGGTGGATCCTCCTCCTCTTGTATGTGGTGATGGTGGTTGTCATCTGGAAATCTTGTTGTAATGTCAGTCCTTAAGTTTCCTATATAAAATTTATTTTTTGTTTTTGCCAAAAAAAAATTGTCTTACACTTATACCATCCATTACCTAGAAAATTGCAGTCCCAATACCCTTATCAAATTTGAATTTGATTTGTATGGTTGTCAACACTACTTGACATATTTTGCCGAATATGTACTTATTGGAATGGTGACAAGAGAGAGCCAAAGACTCAAACCTGTAAATTCTTCACTCATCAACACTCATTATTACATTGCAATGACTTTATATAGCCTTCTAAATTCAAACTACCCAACAACTAACTAACAACTAACTAGTAACTAATACTAACATCTAATAAATTAACATTAATTATTACATTATTCTATGTCAAGCACTATATTTCCTAACACCTCCCTTTCGTGCTGACATAGGTACTTTATTCTAGTGTTGCAGTATCAACAATTGGCCTACCTCAAGTTCTCCCCCTCCTCCAATGAAAGATTTTCTTTGGATGTCGATTTCTACCAATAATGCATCCAATTAAAATGTGTAACTGAAAAATCTAATACACCCTTATGGCTCCAAAATCTTTATACAAAATAAGAAGGATAAATTAAATTGTCTGTAACCATTTAAATACCTTTATCTTCCGCATCAAATTGCGAATTAAATATTGATATTCTCAAATGATTTCTAGGTTTTGTACTCCTGTTCAACAACTTTCCACAACATTTTGAATTTCTGAATTTTGTTAAGAAATAAGAAAGATATCACAGTTTTAGTGAGACTATGTTAAACTGGCATTTAAAATCAATGTACTAACAATTGAATGGTGCCTAATGAGAACATGATTCCGTCTTTGCACAAACTGAATATCCATGAAGAGCACCATAATAAATCCATACCAATCTTCAAACAATGAAACCCTCATAACTGAAAGATAAAAAACTTCTTCTCAATCACCTTAACCGCCTACACTTTTCTGCAACACCTTATATCTCTACAAATTTGAATATGAACACAATGAACATAATGGAGGAAATACTATGGAAAGAATCTACACAATGGAAGAGAAAGGTGATGCACATGAATGAAGGATGTCACAGGTTTGCTGCGAGGTCCGTTGCATCCGCTAGTACCACTAACAAATATGCAAGAAGGGTGGACACTACGAACTCCAGATTTCACACGAGGTTTGTGGTATCCACTAGTCCTTTGTTTGCAACGCTTGATTTTACAATAAATGAATGGGCACAAAAAAAGGTAATGTGGTTGTGGAGATCTGTGGTATCCACTAACCCATTGCCTTAATCAACTTGACAGACAAAGCAAGAGTGGGTGAAAATTCAGAGGCCTCTTTCAAAACCCTCGCTGATACCATATTGAAATGGTGACATGAGAGAGCCAAAGACTCAAACCTGTAAATTCTTCATTCATCAACAACACTCATTATTACATTGAAATGACTTTATATAGCCTTCTAACTTCTAACTACCCAACAACTAACAAACAACTAATAACTAACATCTATTCTATGTCAAGCACTATAATTCCTAACAGTACTTACTTGTATAAGCTTATGCTACAAAATAATTAATAAATTTATTTCTTAGTTCCATAAACTCTACAGGTGTTACTTCCATAAATAAGTCATCACTGTTTGTTTAACTTCCATGAAGAGAAAGCATGTCATGTTGAGAGAGTTTCTGAAAGCCATAATCAATTTGATTCACAACCCTGAGATTTATATTATTCTAGTTGGCAATTGTATTATTTCTTATGTTCTGTTCAGCTACAAATTCAAAAGATGTGTACTAATTTTGTGTTTTTCCTTACTTCAGAGAACTATGCAAGAGTCCTAAAAGGTTGTCTCTTACCAACTCAAGTTGTGGCATTGTTCTCCTCTACTTTTCAATCTCAAGGAAAAAGAAAGGATATAATTGTTAGATTCTAAGGATTATCCCATTGACATCACAAGATTGTGTCTGTCCCTGATGGCAGGATAAAGATTAGTACTTGCTCCCAATTTCAGCCCTTTATTCGTTTTTGACAACAGTTTTTCTTCTCTCAATAATTTATCAGATAGATACTAATAGTCAGGATGATGAGAGATCAATCATGCTATGAGGGATTCTTGAGGGAGAGTCAAATGCAAAATGGGTGAAAAAGACGAAGAAATGTCTGCAGTTCACAGTTTTGACCACAGTCAACCTTTTGCACCGTGTTCAACTGTATATGAATTCATTATTGTGGGAATTGGGCACAGTTGGCAGGTCCGTCTATAGACAAATTCCCATATACGTAAGCTTTTCATAGTGTATTTTCTCTTTCATCGCAAGATTGTGTATTTGCTCTTTCATAGTGATTTATGAGGGTGTCTGTCCCTAATTGCATGATAAAGATTAGGGCTTGCTCCCAATTTCAGCCCTCCATTCTTTTTTTGGCAACAGTTTTTCTTCTCTCAACGATTTGAAATTATCAGATAGATACTCATAGTCAGGATGATGAGAGATCAATCATGCTATGAGGGATTCTTGAGGAAGAGTCAAATGCAAAATAGGAGAAAAAGACAAAGAAATGTCTGCAGTTGACAGTTTTAACAACAGTCGAACTTTTGCAATGTGTTCAGCCATATATGAGTTCGTTATCATGGGAATTGGGCACAGCTGACAGGTCCATCTATAGACAAATTCCCATATATGATAGAATAATGGAACTCATACTTATCTGGGGAGTTGAAACAGTTTGCCATCTAACTCATAGTCAAGTGGTTGAGAGATCAATCATGTTGTGAGGAATGCTCGAGGCAAATTCAGACAGAAAAGAGGTGACGAAGTGGAAGAAATGTCTGTGGGTGACAGTTCCACTGCAGTTGAACTAGTGCAATGAAATCATCATGATGGGAACAATACATAAGCTGACAAGTTTAGCTGCAAATGAGTTCATCCCATATATAACAGAAAAAGTAAAAACATAACTTAAGACTTGTTTGGAGAGTTTAAACAGTTCACTTTCCATTTGGTATGGAAGACATTACAATTCCTTTTGGTTAACTCAACTAATCATCCAGTAGTGTAAATTGCTAAATACATCCACTCAGCCACATACTAATTAATTCTTCCTTCTTGAGAAGGCGAGGAAGGATTGGAGAGATAGAATTATCTTGAGAGAGCTGCATTCCAGTCATGCTTGTCTTTGGGTTATCAGCAATCAAAGGTAGAAGGCCATTACCATATTTCTCAAGGATTGTATAATTGTACGTAGCCATTTTGGATTTCATTAAGTTAGGTGCAAGCAGTGAATGCTAGAAGAGATATGTTCCTAGAAAGCCTTGAAGGTACCAAGCTCATGCAAATTGATTTTGATGATTTTCACACATTGAGTTTCTCAAGGGTAAATATCTTGCATTATATTTAGCTTGTGCTTTTGTTTCCAATTATTTGTTTTATGCCATCTTGCTATAAGTTGCTAACAGCTACTACACAAGTGGATACAGAAAACATGGATATGCCTAACTCTATTGATGTACGCCTTACATGTTGCTCAATTTTAAAATAAACTAGTGAACAACAAAGCGATGAATAAAGGATTTGTGTCGGTGATTCCTTCAATGGACCATCCATAGGGTTTACAGATCGCTCATGTCTATTTGAAATGTTTGGAATATATGGTATTTTCTTTGCCACATGTTTAGGATTTACCCATTCATGTTCATCCTCCATTATTTCTAAGAGTATCTTCTTCTTGTTCTCTTAGGTTAGTTTTTTATCTAGTAGTTTCATTTTAGAGATTCTTTTTTACACCCTCATGATATTTTATATGATTTCATGTTTCCACATACCCTAGTACTACTTTGGCTCAAGCACACATAAACATGGAGTTTTCACAATAAACTTCCATGAAGAATTGGATAAGCTTATGTGCAAAAAAAAGGTATGAATATGCACATACACACAAAAGGCACTGGTTCCAAATTGCTTGACAATATTGATTATACAAGGGAGACAACTGCTACGTTTACAGACATAGCATAATCTACTGCTTTTAACGAGCATCCAAGTTAAAATAGTTAATCACAATCCAGAACCTCTCAATCATGAATGCTGGTCATCATACAATTCATGTTGTGCCACTTGCAATCGGCCATTCCCTGCCTTATAGTCAAACTAACAAGTATTACCAATAATAGCATACAGATCTGGCAGCACCAATTGTCCTTACATAACCAATGTTGCTCAAATTATTTAGTTGTAATCTGATGCATAGTTGCTAGAATTGTGCTAGAAATAGATTCGCTTCGGCTAACAAGGTAAAAAGACTAAGCATCAAAAAAAGCATAAATGTGGGAGAGAGAGTTAACTGCAAATAACTCTAGTAGAAAACACGCTAACAATGTGCTTTCAAGCTTCAAAACACGCTCACTAGGCATCTAGAAATTGGTAACTGCCCTGCAGTTGCATCTCATTTTCAAAACCATGTTTCCAAGCTAGAAAACACCCCAATAGTCCATTCTCCAACTCCAGAAACACTTATCACATTGAATATTGAATCTTGAATTTGACATATTGTGTAAATGTCTAAACTTGGATCTTGATGTTGTTTATACTGTCACCCCTTAATAAATGGCCTCCTAGACTACGATCCCCAAAAATGCATCCTGTCATCCCTTGTTGTCCTTGTCCCAGAAATGCATTCACAAATAGCCTTTAACTAGCCATTGTTCGATGATTGGAGACTTAAGAGTGTATAGCTGCATCTAAACATACCAATATAAGATGCATGAAAACCTCTTAATTAGGGGTATTAATTGCTAGGAAAACTAGTGGTATAAATATATATGTTTTTAGAATATTAACATTCAAACACTCGTGAAGCAATTTTTTAGGGATTGAGAGAATTTATCGAGCAGAAATCCTTATTTTAAAAACTGAAAACTGGTAATTTGTGAAAGTTAATAACAGTTAAAGAGGGAGAAACAAAGGGGTTTATTTCATGCACTATTTACAGTTATACAATATTTGCATTAACTTTCCGTTTTGCACATAACAATGTTTATGCATTTGCAAGGATAAATGCCTTCCACATACTTACATACGCATGGTGATGAGCAACAATGATGAACATGCACATGCTCGTACACTACCATGACAATTCAGGTTTCTCAAACCTAGAAGAGGGTAAATATAGGTGCTATTCAATATTTCAGAATGATTACCAATCTTTGATGATTTGAGCTTGAGTCATGCTTGGAGACACATTATCAAAGGACGACCCCTCACTTTTGGAGACATGCATTTAATGTTTCAAAACTAGCGGGTTACAATATTTAATTAAAATAGTAACAGCTAATTTCTCCTTCAATAGTTCTCCTACTGTGAGCCCAACAAGCATTTTGTACTTCAATCCAGCTATCTACACAAGGAGCTCTAGTCTGCCATTTCTACATATGATTAATCCTGATGATTGGATGAGACTCATGAATCACCGTGTGTGACCCAAAACTTCAATTTATATATAAGTTCAACAGAGATTCCTAATGGTGGGATGAGGGGACCAAGGGCCTACATTTGGGGACAACAGGGGACGGAAGGGTGACAGCAGCAGGGAGGGCTGCAGGGGGGCAGCACAAATACAAATAGTTAAGATGTATAAGGAATAAGTATAAGAATTACAAATGAAACCTTGGCATACTAAGTAAACTACTAAATAGTAAAAACATTCAACGATTGCATTGAACATTAACAATGGCAGGTAAGGGTTTGGGTGCTGAGCCCCCAACAGGGTTGAATGCCATTTTCACATTTTTATCACCTTTTTTTTTCAACACCAAGTCCTTACCATTTCTAAAACTTAGGAGTGATTTGAAATGAGGCTTAGAAGTTAGATGCCTATCTATAAGTGTTTTGTGAGTGCTAAGGGTTTGGGTGAGGCCCATAGACTATTCCAGTTAGGGTTTGTGGTACATAGATCAAAAACACCCTTTGATTTTTTTTAAATATTGACTTTTTCATTTCCTTGCAATAGGGGATGCCTAGGGATGGTTGGGAGACTCCTAGGAGTCCCTTGGACATCTCAAGGACGTCTTGGAGTCCCCAAGCCATCCCCAAACCAAGGAGACGTCCTGAAAAACATCCGTAATGGTGGGATGGTAGGAGGATATCTACTCCAAATCCCCTTGTCCCAAGGATGTCCCCATCTCAAAAACGTGAGGATTTTTTGGGGGAGACACATGCCCATGGAACATTGATTATAATCATGAACACTATTTTCCCCAAATGCCCTTTATTCTCATGAAATGGCCTATGAAAGCCTAAGATCTTTAACTTCATCTTCACAATCTATTGGGAACTCTCTCTCTTCCTTTTGTATAAGATAGCCCCATGCTTCATCAAAGGTCATATTGGGAACTCTCTCTCTTCCTTTTGTATATGAAAGTAAGATCTTTAACTTCATCTTCACAATCTATTGGGAACTCTCTCTCTTCCTTTCGTATAAGATAGCCCCATGCTTCATCAAAGGTCATATTTTTACTGAAATATTAGAGTGATTGTGTATTTACAATTGTCTTACATAAATTTGATAAGCTATTAAATGTAATTGTTTAATCTCTTTGTTCTTGAAATGTCTAAATTAGATAAAGCAGCTGGTATTTCATGTCTTTCAGACTTGTTCAATGCCTTTCCATTGATCACAAAATGTGTATGGCGTCTCCTATGGTCTCTTACTAAACTCCCAATGCATAATTAATATGGTCCATGTTCCATGTAAAATGAGGTATGTATGAATTTGTCTGGGTTTATGAGAATCCTTTTGTGCACCTCTACCATGCATTCTAATAAAAAATTATTTTTCTTTTGTTACACAAGTTTGTGGCCATCTAACAAACTTTTAAATTTTGATAGAATGGAGAGGGTAACAATAAAAGATAAATAATTAACTTGGCAATCAATTTTCAGGATAAAATCTTGTCTGGTGGTCTTGTATTTCCAACAATACTTCATTGACAGAAAATGAAACTGTAACAATAAAAAGCATATAAATTTATACAATAATGACTCCTTTTACACAAGTGTTATGGCATTTTTTCTGCATTGTCCCCCACACCCCTTCTGGCAATATCTAACTCAACTTTTCCCTAGAAAAGGGCAAGAGATTGAGGTGCACTCTTGATCTGCTTGTCTGCTAGTCAGCTATATATTTCAAGTTTCAACAGTAACTTTCTCATATTACAAAAAGAAAAATTTGGGTGTACACTCAGCCTAATTGATGGTTGACCGATGGCACCTCAAAAAAAGAAATGCCTTTGGGTAGCAACGTAATTGTTTGTCAATTTCCCACACAAGAATTTGATGATGGTACCAACCAATCTTCCACAACCATAACTTATTGGGATCTACACATCTTAAGAGGTTAGCTTGGGCCCAATCTATCACCCACTAAATAGAATGTCTTCAACATATTTTTCGCAGCAATTAAACTAAGGGCTTGGTATCTTATCTCATTTCATATATACTAATGAATTTCTTAGCTACAAGCATATCTAGATTTTTATGCAGATTCTAACACCATGGACTTGGTATCTTGTATCATTTCATATTGAATATTGCAATTCAAGACCAACATATTAACTGAAAGTTCATTTTCCGCATATCTTTTTCATGCTGATGATTTCTCTTTTGTTGGATCCACTCAGCCATCAATTACTTTACTCAATTTTCTCAATGTTTTTGCCACCTAAAGTCACTGTTTATGGTACCTTCTATACTTTGAATTGGAAATTTCAAAATTACCACATGCTCTTGTCTATAAATGAGTTTAAAAAATGAGTGAAGCCAATTATTCCTTTGTAGTTTGTAAATGATTCTATGTGCATTTATTATTCTTGGCAGGCTAGCATTGCAATCGCAAGCTCCAATTCACAACCATTTGTATAACAAAATTCAAAGCTTTGTTTGTGTCGTCTGTTTTCTGATTTGCTTACTGATAAAAAGTGGTTAAGCAAATGTTATATTAAGTTCCATCATCATTATTTAAATCACTTCATTGAAATTGATTTCCTCAAAACCTCTAATTGGATCTGGGCACACAAGACATGTAACATGTTCATAAATGATCTTAGTTGAATTAGGAATCTCATTGTATAGTAAACCTTCCAATTCAACCTGCTAATTTTTTTTAGCTACCGTTAAGTGTCTTCATCCCATTTGTCAGGTGCTTAACAACACATTAAAATTCATCCCTTGTCTCTTAAACTTCCTGCAAATAGATTGACTAAAATGGGATTGAATCATTATTGTCAAGATTCCCAATATAGTGGTAATATATTTCAAGTTTGGAACAACTCATGTAAGTAACTGACAAGGTAGACTACAAATGCTCAGCCAGAACAAAAATGCACAAACTTCCATCTGCTCATAAATGACTACCTTCCAAGCATTCACAGCTTCCTTAAATCTTGCTTGAAACATCTTGTAATCAGCATCTTTAGAGGACCTGGTCAGCCACAGGCCTTTTGATCAAAAACTAGATTTTCTACATTCCACCAATTTTATTCATCCATTTAATTCAATTTCAAGGATGCTATACCCTTAATCCTAGAGTATGCATAGGGTTATGAGTAGTCAGCTTATGGCTACCTTAACTCTTAATTAAGTCATATTATCATTATTATATTCTTATATAGCTCTTTAGGTTGGCCTAGGTCTTATATGTTGCTATTTAAGTCAGCTTGGATGATATCCTAGACATACGTAGGGTATATATAGGAGGTAGCGAGTCTCATTTG
Source organism: Sequoia sempervirens (assembly GCA_007258455.2). Lineage (NCBI taxonomy): Eukaryota > Viridiplantae > Streptophyta > Pinopsida > Cupressales > Cupressaceae > Sequoia > Sequoia sempervirens. The sequence goes on from VDFB02156858.1 coordinate 73,470, forward strand.
ATTATCAGATTGCGAATTGTGTTCTCATTGGAGATTTTTGGAGGTTTGTCCCCTCGAAGTGGCTTGTTATTCCTATTATCAAGTATTTGTAGAATATTTTATTTTATATTCCTCTTTTGTGCAAGTTATTTCATTACAAAGGGACACTTAGTTCCACATACCACAAGGTATGTTTAAGAATAATATTGGTGCCATAAATTTGGATACTTTCTTAAAAAGGTTTGAAACACACCAAATAAGTCTCACTAAAAATAAAGATTGAAAAGATTTATTAAAAAGATAAAAGTTAAAGGTACACCTATGGCCAAGCATTGACAGCAAGAGAGATTTTGATGATCAGCAGTATCAAAAAGTAGACAAACAATATGCACTCCTACTCATCATATCATGCAATGGGAACTTGAAATTTTCAACTTGAGCATGCAAATAAATACAGGCTCTAATTCGATTAATTTGATAAATAGCATCCTATCTCTAATGATGGTGCAAAGTTCCCAACAAGATCACAATGACATCAGTAACGAGAGTGCCACAAAAGCCAAAATCACAAAATCAAGAAATCAGTTCCTCCTGACTTTGCAAAATTACTCCCCTCCCATGCCCACACTTCCGAGAAAGCATGACATGTAGAGGAGGATGACTTTTACTTTTCAATATAGGTTATTAGACCTTTTTCCTTTGAGTTGGGATGATTTTTTTTTGAGGGGGTAAGGGAGCGGAGGAGCAACTGTCCCTAGGATGGTTGAGAGACATCATTTGATATCCTGGCCATCCCTGGTGTTTCCTTAACATTTTGGAGATGTTTCCTGTGTGGAGCAAGGTTTAGGAGACGACATACGGACATTTCCAAGGCATCCCCAAGTTTCCTTGCCATAAATGTTTTTAATTGCAAAAATTTGTTTTCAATCTGCTACCACAAGGAGAAAAAATAAAATTTTAAAATAAATTACATCAATGCATCATTGTTGAACTTGTGTTGAGTAACAATTTTAAAATTTATCAACCAAGTACAATAAATCTGATAATCTAGAAAAAGTTAGCAATGCGTTAATCTTCCTCCATGTGATATTGTTGCTCGTAGAAAATTTAGTTAAACTTCCATGCACACAGTTCAACGGATGAACCAACTTATGTAATCCCTATTCAGCCAACATACACCGATTGCAAACTTGGATGCATTTGTTTGTATTTGGAATTCCTCATCCCATTTCAGTACAATTCAATTGGATGCAGTGATAAGCTAGATCTCTTCAAATGCTTTTTACAGCCCATCCCTTATAGAAAAGGGATTCCTTTTGCTGAGCTCACTGCTCCAAGCAACGACATACGGTTAATTATTATTTGATCAGTCACCTGTAAAAGCATGCACAACCAAAACAAAATAAGTATGTCTACATTCCCAAGTGTTTCTAATTGCCAGGGTTCATTTTCAACTTGCTGCCATGGATAGAGAAAAGGAAGAAATATATTATATTCATACCCACAAACAACCGAGGCATTCAATCGGATACAAAGTGCACATGACTAAGATTAACCCTGCAAGAGGACATCTATAGCTACACCCTGAAAAAGGAAAGAGACAATTCTAAAACAAGAATAACTGAAATTACAGAAAAGTAAACACAACCTCTGCTCCCATCAGTGAACAGTTTCCTGGAATTGTAAATAGATGATCTTCTCTACAAAATTGAATACGTATTTTCCTATGTTACCGAATCGGCATGAAAACCCTATGTTTCCAGGTACAATACGTACCGGAATTGGATCCAGTTACAATTCAATGTGGAAACAAGCAGGATTCTGATTTTGATGGTCAGAATCGCATGGAATCATTCAAGGGAGTATTCAAGCAATTCTAGGGTCAACGCGGCGATTCCAGCAACAGACGAATCATTGGAAACCCTAAACAACAATCCCAAATCGAAAACTATGACAGGCAACAAAGTAAGTGACACTAGAATAAGAATAATAGGCACTTAGAAAGGGGAAGCGATGGGAGGAGCAATTCATTGAGAGATTTGGCACCACTCACTGGATTTTGTGCTTGATAGGATTTGCAAATCAATAGTTTGTGTGTAGGAGAGAATTGACAGAATAGCTACCAACATAAGAACAAATTCAAGTATGGGAAAAACTGAAGTGCTGCCGTGATCTTGCTTCATCTTGAACCCTGAAACCCTATAGTTTATATTATAATTAATATTATACACTATATTAGGATATTGTTTATTTATTAATAATTATTAAACTATATATTAATAATTATATAACAAAATTATAAATAATATTAAATTTCAAAATTATAAATTAGAAACTTGTATATATTTAATAAATATATATATATTTATTTTAAATTTTTAATGTATATATTTAATTTTTAATATTTAATTTCTAATATATATATATATATTTTTTAATTCATAATTAATATATTTAATTTTTAATATATATATATTTATGATTTTTATATGTTTTTTGTACGAACGCACCCAACCCCCTAAATTTTTTTTGCTCTACTGCCATACCATACCCATGTACCTGATTCCGATTCCGATTCGGACTCAGCAACTCAGATATTTTCCATGGCCACAAACGAGCCCCCTTCTTCACAAGCATGGACCAAGCATTCAAGAAGAAATTTACAGTACCAATTGAAAGCATTTCAAGTGCATGCAGGATGAATTTGAAAATGTAGCCACCATGTTGAACAATCTGGAAGATCTTCTATAGATCACAAACACCTTTCTCTATTAAAATGGTGTTCATAACATCAGCTTACTAGGTTATAATATAAGAACCCAATGAAGAGGGAATGAATTTTCTTCCCTACTTCTTTCAAAGATAGAATTGTTGAATGGAATAAGTCATAAATCATTCATAGTAAGACCATCTCGACTATGAGAATCCACTTACCAAACACTAGTTTTAATTTCAAATATACTTCTGAACTCTAGCCTCTTCATAATTTCAGTGCACAGTTGTTCTGCATTAGTGACATCTATTCCACAGGATTATTTTTTAACTGCCCTGATTACTCATATATCACATTAAAAACCTTGGAAGGCCTTGCACAAGCATTCAATAAAATCTCTTTATTCCTTTAAATACAAATCTTAGCTGCTAAAAGTATAAGAATCCTACAAGTTTCAACCAACATACAGTTTTTGTAGTGTGCCAGGATTGTACATACCATTTCTAGAATAGACTGTTTTCTACATTATCAGCATTCATTCTATAGGGCATCCCATAGCTTGCACACTGTTTCTTGGATAATTTAATTTCATCAAAATCTATAATAAATAATGTAATTTCATGCGGAAAAATCTGAAGCGGTACAACCTTTGTTGAAGTTTGTAGCAGCTTCAGGTGAATACTTCCAGCCCAGATCGCATGGAGATAATAATTAAATGCTAGCCATCAGCTATTTAATTATTATATGCGACTTGATAAAGAGACACATACATTGATTATTATATTTTAATTATTTGTATTTGCACAAGTTAATGAAGAGGTGCGAATTGATTATGAGGCCGACCTCATTCCTCCTTGGGACGTGATTTATCTAAGAGGCTTGATTCTTTATGAGGACGACTTATATCTCATTGGATGCGTCTCTTTGTAAGGCCGACTTACTTTGGAAGGTGGTGCCTCTTCATATGATATTTATATTTGATGAGTTTATCTCATTCATCATTCATTCTACATTGTTCTATCTTCAAGTTCTTCAAGTGCGAGTTTGTGCAAAGAGCAGATTGTGATCTGAGTAAAAGGCAGAGATAATTATTGGCAGTTTATCTTACTCAGTTCTGTATTGCATCAGTTGTGATGCTGTGTATCGGCCTTCTTATTGGCCTATTGTAAAGGAGATTCATTTATTGATTCAATAATATAGGAGATATTATTGGCTGGGTTTTTCTTCCTCAAGAGGAGGGTTTTCCAAGGGTATCTGCTGTGTACTGTGTCGTATTTTGAATTAATTTATGTGCATTCAAATCTGTTCACTAAATTTAACATGGTATCAGAGCGGGTTTGAGAAGATCGTGATCAGATTTGATACTACAGCGATACGCCATTCTCTTCATCTTAATTCTTTGTCTATCTCTACCTCAATCAAGATGGTGAACGGATTGAAGATCGAGGATAGACTCGAGAGAGCATCCAACTATACATCATGGAGGTTTAGGATAATGCTCACCTTAGAAGAGAATGATTTGGCTGAGTTTGTGGAGACCAAAGTTCCCGAACCTGAAGAGGAAGAAGAGAAGTTGCAATGGAGGAAGAAAGACATCAAGGCAAAGAAGTTGTTGGTAGATTTCGTCAAAGACCATATTGTTCCGGTTGTCTCCAAGTTGAAGACTGCAAGGGAGATGTTCAAGACATTAGAGGAGATGTATGAAATCAACAACATTAGCCGGGCACTTGCGCTGAAGCAACAACTTCACCATGTGAAGATGGCGAAAGGAGAAACAGTGATTGCCTACTTCATGAGGATTTCAGAATTGAGAGATCAGCTCTCTACAATTGGTCATGTGGTCGATGATAAAGACTTGATGATGCTTGCTCTCAACGGTTTGCCATTATCATGGGAGTCCTACATTCAAGGAATTAGTGCAAGATCCAAACTTCCGAAGTTCGATCGCTTGAGGGCCGATTGCATTCAAGAAGAGTCAAGATTGGTGGCTAGAGGCGTTGGTCAAAGTTCATCTAATGAAGATATTCATGTTCTCGCCTCCCAAGCTTCGAAGAAGAAAGGAAAAGATGGAAAGAAAGGATTCTTCAAGAGGAATCGAGATAAAGGAAATGATGGTGCTCCCCCTTCCAAGAAAAAGAGAGATTTGTCCAAGATCCAATGCTTTAGGTGTGATAAGTTTGGCCACTTCGCTAAGCATTGTCCAACTAGACCTAAGCAACAAGCCACTGTTGCAGATGTTGATGATGCTTCTCCGCAAAAGGATTCAAGTGAATATTTGTTCTACTCGGCATTGTCAAGCAGTGTACCTACCGACACCAACACTTGGCTGATCGACAATGGTGCTTCTAGATGCATCACTAGTTTTAAGGAGCACTTATCAAGCTTGGTGGAGAGAGATTCTTCCGAACAAGTCATCATTGGAGATGATCCTAGCTATTCCGTAAAAGGGATTGGGACCTCTACACTTCATTTGGATTTCGGCATCACACTTCAGTTAAGCAATGTCCTTTATGTTCCAGGAATCAAATGCAATCTCATTTCAATTTCAGCCTTAGAAGATAAAGGATATCAAGTTGCCTTCTCCAAAGGCAAAGTACTTGTGTGGATGGAGAATTCTAGCTTCAAGGATGCTCAAGTAATTGGAGTTAGACATGAAAGTCTTTAAAAGCTTTGCACGCGTTCCCTACAAGCGTTGGTCCATGATTCTTCAAGTCTATGTGATCTTTGGCATCGGAGATTGGCTCACCTACACTTCCGAGCCTTACCTATCATGGAGAAGATGGTGTCAAGTCTTCCTAAGTTCAATCAGGGCATGAAGGAACTTGCAAAGGTTGTGCATTAGGTAAGAATATAAAAGCTCCTTTCCATAGTAGAGAAAATAGATCTAAGTGCATTTTAGACCTTATTCATTCTGATTTATGTGGACCTATGTCTGTTCCGTCTTCGAGTGGATTTTTGTATTATGTTTTGTTTATTGATGACCACTCTAGAAAGACTTGGATTTATTTTTTGAAAACTAAAGAGTCTGGGGAAGTGTTAGGAAGGTTTAAGGAGTTCAAAGCCTTGGTAGAGAATCGTTTTGGTAAAAGAATCAAAGTCCTCAGATCAGATAATGGTGGAGAATACACCTCTGGCAGCTTTAGAAATTTTTGTATTGATGCAAGGATTAAGAGAGAGTTTTGTGTCCCCTATAATCCTCAACAGAATGGTGTTGCAGAAAGAAAGAATAGGACGATCATGGAAGCAACAAAGGCCATGATCCATGACCAAGATTTGCAAACCTTCTTATGGGCAGAAGCTTCCAGGACGGTTGTATATGTTCAGAACAGAAGTCCTCACAAGGTCTTGGAGAATATGACTCTGAAAGAAGCCTTTACAGGAAAGAAGCTTGAAGTCAGTCATTTGAGGATCTTTGGATGTCCTGTCTACGTTCATGTTCCAAAGGAAAAGACAACAAAGTTGGAGCCTTCCAACAAGAAGGGAATATTTGTTGGCTACAATGAGACATCAAAAGCCTACAGGATATACATTCTAGGACAGAAGTTGATCGAGATCAGCAGGGATGTCACATTCGAGGAAGATGTTGCATTCAGGAGATCCAGGGGCATTCATATGGAGATTGATAATGAAGAGTCTCCTCAAGATATGGAAGTTGACCATATTCCTGAGATTCAGAGGGAGACTTCAGAACCAAAAGAAGATATTGATCCTGTTGAACCCTTGGAACCTACTAATGGGCCTACTGACATTGTTATTGGGTGGGCCAGGTGTACTATGCAAGAGACTGAAAGTTTTGCAGCTCCTAGAGGCACATTCAGAGAAAGTAAAAGGCCACATAAGTTCTCCAGTTATGTTGCCTTAATGAGTCAGATTATAGAATCTGAGCCTACCTGTGTTGAGGAAGCATCTAGTCAACAGGTTTGGAGAGATGCTATGGCAGAGGAGTACCAATCAATTCTCAAGAATGATGTTTCGGACATTGTTCCTAGACCCAAGGGCAAGTCTGTGGTATCTTCAAAATGGCTTTTCAAGATCAAGCATGCTGCAGATGGGAGCATTGAGAAGTACAAGGCAAGATTTGTGGCTCGTGGGTTTTCTCAGAAAGAGGGAGTTGATTATGAAGAAACATTTGCTCATGTTGCTCACTATACTTCTGTTAGAACCATCATTGCTATTGCTACATCTAGAGGATGGAAAATTCACCAGATGGATGTGAAGACAGCGCTTTTGAATGGTGTGATTGAGGAAGAAGTTTATATCGAGCAACCCGATGGATTTGAGGTTCATGGGAAGGAGTCTCATGTTTGCAAGCTGAAGAAGGCCCTGTATGGTCTTAAGCAGGCTCCTCGCGCATGGTATGAACGGATTGATCGTTACCTATCAAGTTTGGGCTTCTTGAAAATTGATGCTGACTCTAATCTCTACTTCAAGGTAATTGATAGTGAAGCTTTAATTTTGGTCCTTTATGTTGATGATTTGATTCTTACTGGAGAAGATCACCTTATTCTCAAGTGTAAGGAGTTGGCTTCAGAATTTGAGATGAAGGACCTTGGGCTCATGCATTACTTCCTTGGCTTAGAAGTCTGGCAGAAGCCAAATGAGATGATTCTAAGTCAAGGGAAGTACACCATTGACATACTTAAGAGGTTTGGCATGATGGATTGCAATTTATGTCTACACCCATGGAGACCAACCTACATAAATTAAAAGAGGCTGCAACTAGTTCAGACTTGGTGGATCCTACATGTACAGACAGTTGATCGGGTCCTTGATGTATCTAGTTAACACTAGACCAGATATTTGTTATGTTGTGAGTGCACTTAGTCAATTCATGTGTTAACCAAGACACATACATCTTGTTGCAGCTCAACATATCCTGAGATACTTGCGAGGCACAGTTCGATATGGGTTGAGATACTCTTCAGATGCAGACTTGAAGTTGCATGGCTATACTGATTCTAATTGGGCAGGGTGTGTCACCAATCGGAAGAGTACCTCTGATTGTTGCTTCAGTTTGGGTTCTGCTATGATATCCTGGTGCAGCAAGAAGCAGTCATCTATGGCATTGAGTATAGCAAAGGCAGAGTATATTGCAGCTTGTATGGCAGCTCAGGAAGCAGTGTGGCTTCGTAAGCTCCTTGCAGGATTGTTTGGACAATCAATGGAGCCTACTATCATCATTGTGATAACCAGAGTTGCGTGAAGCTTTCTGTCAATCCTGTGTTTCATGACAGAACCAAGCATGTTGAAATCAAGTACCACTATATTAGAGATATGGTACTACAGAAGGCTATACAGTTGAGGTATATCAGCAATGATGAGCAGATGGCAGACATTCTCACCAAGCCTCTCTCCAGAATCAAGTTTGTGTACTTTCGAGATAAGCTTGGTATGGTGGAGAATCCAGCCTTAACTGAGAAAGAGTCTCAGTATCAGTGAGCCTATTTAATGAGTTCTTCTGTATGAGAGAAGTTCGAGGTGAAATCCCTTGTTACTGCATTTCTCTTTGAGAGAGATTTGAGGTGCAAGCCCTTGTTAATGCATTTCTCTTTGAGATTTGAGGTGAAAGCCCTTGTCTCCACCCTCTCAGAGAGTCATGGTGGATGTCATGTGTGTGACTCCATGACACATTTTGTACTTGTGTTTCACCCTCTGGGAGAGCCATGGTGAAAGTCATGTTGAGGTGACAACATCACGCAAGCGATGAACACTTGTACACACCATAGTATGGTTGTAGCCATTATGGTTGATATTGTGTTGAGGCGATATCTAATATCACGATGAGGTGATATTCTTCTTTTCCATATTTGGTTGTAGCCATTCTGGTAGACATCATGTTGAGGTGATATGTCTTGTGCAGCTAGAAGTATCCTCCCTAGCTGAGAGGGAGTGTTGAAGTTCGTAGTAGCTTCAAGCAAATCCTTCCAGCCCAGATCGCATGGAGATAATAATTAAATGCTAGCCATCTGCTATTTAATTATTATATGCGACTTGATAAAGAGACATACATTGATTATTATATTTTAATTATTTGTATTTGCACAAGTTAATGAAGAGGTGCGAATTGATTATGAGGCCGACCTCATTCCTCCTTGGGATGTGATTTATCTAAGAGGCTCGATTATTTATAAGGACGACCTATATCTCATTGGATGCGTCTCTTTGTAAGGCCGACTTACTTTGGAAGGTGGCGTCTCTTCATATGATATTTATATTCGATGAGTTTCTCTCATTCATCATTCATTCTACATTGTTCTATCTTCAAATTCTTCAAGTGCGAGTTTGTGCAAAGAGCAGATTGTGATCTGAGTAAAAGGCAGAGATAATTATTGGCAGTTTATCTTACTCAGTTCTGTATTGCATCAGATTGTGATGCTGTGTATTGGCCTTCTTATTGGCCTATTGTAAAGGAGATTCATTTATTGATTCAATAATACAAGAGATATTATTGGCTGGGTTTTTCTCCCTCAAGAGGAGGGTTTTCCCAGGGTATCTGCTGTGGGTATCTGCTGTGTACTGTGTTGTTTTTTGAATTAATTTCTGTGCATTCAAATCTGTTCACTAAATTTAACAACCTTAAGTCAGTTTACATCCACACAAAAACATCACTAAACTCCTGTCAAGGACAAAACATGCACCCTATAAAATTTGGTTAAAAAATCAGAATGTGCTGCCAAAAAAGCATAGTTGGCTATGATATAGATTGCCCATTGATTACATATTTGTGATGGAGCCAAAATCATATGAACTATCTTACAAAACCAAGAAGCAAATCAAATTAAGAGATTAAACATTAAAATCACCATTTCTTATTAATCAATGTGGATGATCTAAAAAATCTCAATAACCTCAACATGTTTTTCTTCATTGACATCCTAGATGGCGTAAAATGGAAGTAAATTAAATAGCCTTTCCATTAATAATTTTTTGTTTCAGAATTTTTATAATTCATTATTTTCTACCAGTTACCTTGGCATGCAAATGTAGCAATAAGGATATAACTTTTAATGCACATCCTATATTATCTCTAGTCATGGCTTTAAGGAATTTCCCTTTTTGCTAGTAAACTTGTTTGTTGTGAATTGTCTTTATCAAAAAATTACAATAGATTTCCACCCAAAACCTTTGACAACTTGCTCACCATGAAATTCCTTTCTCAACATTTCAGTTGAACACCTTCAACCTAGAGGTATTTATGATCTTTTCAAGTTTAATTAAATCTAGTATTGCATAAGCTCACTCACTATATATTAAATCTCTCAATATATTATTGCCCAGCTATTGTTTGATTCTTTGTTAAGACCCTTACGCCCTGACCTTCTATTATTACTATGAGCATTATAATAATCATAGTTTAATTATTCAGTTAATATTACATTGTGTATTTATCCCACATGCAACACATGAAGTTGTAACAGTGTGATGTGTTCAAATTAAGTGT